>PVKC010018168.1:0-19808 GCA_004027635.1 Crocidura indochinensis
AAAGAAAGAAAGAAAGAAAGAAAGAAAGAAAGAAAGAAAGAAAGAAAGAAAGAAAGAAAGAAAGAAAGAAGAGGAAGTGGAGGAGAAGGAAGCAATGGAGGAGTGGGAGGGAAAAGGTAAAGGAGGAGAAAAGGTGGGGGGGAAGAGGAAGAAGAGGAGAAAGTGGGGGAGGAGGAGGAAAAAGAGGAGGAAGTAGAGAGGGGAACCACACCTGGCAGTGCTCATTTACACTTGGGTTACTCCTGGCTCTGTACTCAGAAAATATTCCTGGCTCTTTTGTAGGACCATATATAATGCCAGGAATCAAATCCATGCCAGTAGCATCCAAAGCCAATGACCTACCCACTGTGTTATTATTGCTCCAGACCCCATGAAAAATCACTATTCCACGTCAGATTTCGGCTCTATTTTTGTCATTTTCCAAATCTTGGGGGTCATATTTTCCTATGAATTTATAATATTATGTCTTATTTTTCTTTACTTAGTTTTTTTTGTTTAGCAGTTACACCTGACAGTGGTTAGGACTTATTCCTAGCTCTATGATCAGAGGAAACTGCTGGTGTTGCTCAAGGGACCATATATAATATTGAGGATGAGATCAGGGTCAGCTACATTAAAATCAAGCACCTAACTTCTGTACTATCTTTTTAAATGCCCAATATCTCATGATATTTTGCCTAAATTTGCAAACGATTTTACCAATATCTTAAACCAAGTTCATTTTTACTGCAAATGAATAGCAAAAAACTGTTTCCATCTTTTTTTCTCTTATTTGAATCCAACACTAATTACTAAAAATTTTATATTTCATGCTTTTAATTTTCAGAACATTTGGTACATATTTTTGTTTTGATATTCCTCCTCTTAGAGTGTTTATCCTTTTTCTCAACCCCTCAATTCTCATCTTCCAGAAGATAATTTATTATATAAACTTATCTCACTAAAATTTGATAACTCTAATCTCCTTGATTTTCTTCTTATTATTCTGCGTTGAGTAAATTGTAAGTTTGTATTGACAACTTATTAAGCATTTGTGTCTAGATAATAGGCAATATCTCTTAATTTACATTTTAAAAATAAAATTAATCTTCTCAAACATCTAAGAAATGAGTCATCTGGTTTTTCCTTTAACTATTCTTTCGAGTGAGCCACTATCTTCCCCATGGTCAGGGTTCCAAGTTCCTGTTTTTATTCAATTAAATATTAGTTAGAAGAACTATTGTTTTTCTTAGAACAATTAACTATTAACAATTAGTTTTTATTCAATTAACTCTTATGAAAGATTGTTCATTATCTTTCATCACTTGGTCATTTTTTATCTTTTTGTGTGCATCAAAATTTCACTACAACTTGTCTCGACTGTCCATATCCTCTCAAGATGACTATAAAAACTAGGTTTATGGGGGGGGGGCGGGCGGTGGTGCTGGAGGTAAGATGCCTGCCTTGCCTGCGCTCACCTAGGACAGCGGTTCGATCCCCTGATTCCCCATATGGTCCCCCGTGCCTACCAGGAAGGACTTCTGAGTGAATAGCCAGGAGTAACCCCTGAGCGTCACTGGGTGTTGCCCAAAAACCAAAAAACAAAAAAAAACTAGGTTTATCTTTTCCAATATATTCTTTGTCCTCAATAACATTTCCCACTTTTTCTTTCTTAACCATTAATCTCATTATAGTTTTTCCTGACCAAATACCTTCCATGAAATTCTCTAGCCTATTGTTTTGGTTTAAATTCCTTTATTGTTTTTGAAATCTTTCCAAAAATCAAGTCCCATCCTGTTTTATTGCTCCCCCAAATTTTCATCCTTGCTGCTATGAAAAGGTTCCTATCTAAAACACCTCCTCCTTTCCCAATCCATAAATTTCCAACTTCCCAAATCCACACCACCTTCCTCCACATTAAGTTAAACACCATATCCCCCACAACTTTCCATAATCTATCTAAGGAATGCAATAATACTCAGCAAGATTTTTAAATCAAAGATGAACACTCACAAAGTTGATGTTCATAAAGACACAGAGCCAAGTGGAGTAATTGTAAGTGGCATTTTGAAGGAAAAAAATTAAAATATATTCCTGAGCCAAAGAGATAGTACAGCAGAGAAGGAGCTTGCCTTGCTTGTAGCTGGTTCAAGTTCAATCCCTGAAACTCCAATGGTTTATTCCTGAGCACAGTACCGGGAGTAACCCCTGAGCATCGCTGGGTTACTGTACTGTAAAAGTAAAAAAGACTGGAGGAAAAAAAAATACTATTCCTGACCAAAGAAGCCTGGTCTTCAATAATTAAAGGGATTAAAGGTAAAACTTAACTTTGGAGCTAATGTGCAAATAATATCAGCAAATAATATTACATTGGTTAGTATGAAATACTCTACAATATTCTTTCTAGAAAACTACATTTGGGGAAGAGAAAACAACCTTGTTGCAAATGTGATTTAGCTGAAGGAATCACTGAGCAGAGAAAATAATGAGAATAAGCAAAAGATGCGGATTCTCATTTGCCTACTTTGCAAATAACTTAATTTTTTTAGAATTAGCCTCATGCATTATAGATATGTTATCAATAATTCATAATATTTCATTAACCAATGTTCTCATTTGTCAAGGTTGGGGAATGAATTTCTTTTGACACCGACAAGAATTGCTTCTGTATCACATACCACACATCACACCATCCTTCTTTAGATGATAAATATCAATTATTGTGATGCCAGAGAAAGATGGAGCCAGCTTGCAGGCCCACTTGAGCATTCTTTCAGTTTTCCCCCTTTCTTTTACTAATTTGAACTCATGTTGAGCTTACATATACATAGCTGCGCGCGCGCACAAACACACACACACACACACACACACACACACACACACACACATCGGCACTAAATAAAAGATGGCGTAGTTGTGATTTCTGAGTTGATCACAAGTCAGAAGATGGAAAATTGTCCAGTTAATAAATTGTTCCCAGAGTTTCTGGATCTAGTCGCATCTTTCTTTCACGTGCCCCATCTCTTTCCTGGATCTTTCCATTCCTGTTTCCTCTTTCCTATCTTTTATTTTCCTCCCACTTTTATGGAGGCACTGTAATTTAAGTACTGTTAGTGAGGGGATCATGCAGGCATCCTTCCAACTCCACCCTAATGCCAGAATGCCTACTTCCTTCTCATCTCTCCAAGTAAGCTTACTTCTCAAAATAGAGTTAGTTCTGCCAATTTTGGCAAATTTTTGTTCCCTTGGGTCCTCAATTCTTTTATTTTTCAGACATTGTTTTTTTTTTCAGACATTGTTTTTTAATGATCTCTTTTTTTTAAGCTAAGAAAGTACTTCGTTTCTTCTTTTTGGTCTTTAGGTCACACCTCATAGTGTGCAAAGCTTACTCCTTCTTAGGGACCACTCCCAGAAATTTCTGGGGATCATGTACTATACCACAGATTGAAACATGTGCAAAGCATGAGCCTAAACCCACTCTACTATGTCTCCAACCAAGAAAATACTATTTTCCTTTAAATTTTATTTTTCTTCAATTTCCAAGTTTTTAAGTATTTTCCCAATTCTGTTTGTGGTCAATTTCTTTTTTTTTTCTTTTTTTTTTTTTTTTTTTTTTTTTTTTTTTTTTTTTTTTTTTTTTTTTTTTTTGGTCACACCCAGCAAAGCTGAGGGGTTACTCCTGGCACTACACTCAGAAATCGCTCCTGCCAGGCTCAGGGAACCATATGGGATGTATAGGATGCCATGATTCAAATCACCGTCCTTCTGCATGAAAGGCAAACACCTTACCTCCATGCTATCTCTCTGGCCCCCAATTTCCACTTTTTTAATTTTTTTTTGTGGTTTTTGGGCCACACCCGGCAGTGCTCAGGGGTTACTCCTGGCTCCATGCTCAGAAATTGCTCCTGGCAGGCACGGGGGACTATATGGGGCACCGGGATTCGAACTGATGACCTTTTGCGTGAAGGGCAAACGCCTTACCTCCATGCTATCTCCCGGGCCCCCCAATTTCCACTTTTAAAGCATCTTGATATGCAAGGATAGTTATAATATCTTCATCTTGCTGATTTTATGATTGTATATTTTGTGATCCCGTATGTGTTCTATCTTGGAGAAAGACCCAGGTCTACATACTTCTGAACTCTTCAAACCATTGATCTTAAACTTCAAGCAGTCACTATTCATGGATTTGTAAATTGTTCTTTATTTCCCTAATCTACCCCTATTATCTCACACCTAC
This sequence comes from Crocidura indochinensis, assembly GCA_004027635.1. NCBI lineage: Eukaryota > Metazoa > Chordata > Mammalia > Eulipotyphla > Soricidae > Crocidura > Crocidura indochinensis. The sequence continues at coordinate 4,220 of PVKC010018168.1, forward strand.
TCATCTCACAAATAACAATTTTGGTGACCATAACTAGGGTTGGAATCTATTCTTGACAAAAGACCAGTGTTGGCTATCTATCAGATGACTGTTGGGGCAGAAAAACTTAAGAATTAGTCACCGAGTTTATCCCGAGATAAAAGTGGCCAAGAATTATCCCAAGGAATCTGTGAATCAGACTCCCAAATCCATTATAACATTTACCTAGAACTGGAACCACAGGTAGTTTATCTATAAATCTTAGGGTAATAGATTGTTTTCATTCTAGTCATAAATCTTGCCTTAGTGAAATTATAAACCTCAAAATTCTCAGAAGTGAACTGGACAGTTTAGATAAATTAGAAGGTTTGAAGAAAATAATGTAAGTCTGACTAGAAATTCTATGTTGAATTCATCATTGTAATAAAGGCCTGTTATTCTCTCCTTCTAAATAACAACTTTTAATGGAGTAAATGAACAGATGGTCTTCAATGAGTAATTCTGACTTTCCATTTATTAGCATTTTCCCCTCCCTTAGCTAAACTAACAAGACCATATATGCCCAAATATATATGCCCACGTATATATATGCTCTATATGTGTGTATAGGTATATATGAATATTACATATATGACCACTCACTAAAGGGATTGACAGTCAAACCCAACAAAAAAGCAAAAAAAAAAAATCAGATGAGCATTAAATACCCTCTACCACATTGGGGTAAGCACTCCTTTTTTCCCTTTTGACTTCAAAATATCCCTTCTGTTCCAGAAAACAGGTTAAAAAGACAGTTCATTCACAACACTGCCACCCTCTCCAAAATCCTCAAAGCAGTGGTTTTCTGAAACACGGGGGTGGGGGTGTCAGATCTCACTCTTAGTGAACATTCATAGGCAAAAATGTCCTCAAGTTTTCTCCCTTTCCCTTTCTTCCAAATTGGCTGGTGTCTATGAACTCCACCGATTAGCAATCGGCTCATTCCCTAAACCCAGAGCCTGTGGGAATTTAGGAATTTCACCCCGAGCACGTCCATGCCCCGGCCTCCATTTACTCCAGAGAAATCCCCGACAACAAAGGGGGCCGGGCAGCGCGGGGGAGGTGCGCGTTCTTGGACTTGGGCTTGGAGGAAGAAGGAGAGGACGCGGGCGGAATGGGAAGCCCCTGATGACAGTGGGTGCCTGGCAATCCCAACCCCCGACGGGTGCTAATGCCTCCCTCCTCGGTCATTGCGGAGAAGCCGCCGCGCCCTGCCAACTGGCCTTTGCAGAGCTAGACGGCCAAACTCCCTCTCCCCCCAGCTCCTCGGCTGGCTCTTCTGAAAACTCGCCTCCTCTGGGGCCCCAACTCCTGGGGCTCAGAGGCGCTTTCACACACCCCTTTCTGTTCTTCCAGGGCTCCACCCCACCCCTCCGCATTCTTGGATTCCGAGCTGCAGCCTCTGAACTCTGCAAACCTGGACTCGCGCGCTCTAGAAACTTTACGAAGCCAGAGCTACTTACACCCCGTGCACCACTGGGCCCCGGGACTCAATAGAACAGATGTGGGAGCCTTTTCCTCTACCCCTCTACACCCTAGCCGCTGTGGTCCAGACTCGAGTTTAGCCAATTTCCGACTTGCTTTCAGTCTCTGCTTGCATTGCACACGGATCTGCCAACTGACCCTCATCTCTCCTCCCCGCCCCAAGTCTTTTCCCGGACTCCCAACCTTGCACCAATTGCAAGTTTGTTTGGTTTCGACCGAGTTTCCATTTTCTCACGCCCCACTTCCATGTGTTCCCCGCAAAGGGCACTTGGAAACGGGGAAGCACAAGTGAAGATAGTGCTGTCCCTGGGAATTGGCTCGTTTTTTTTGTTTGTTTGTTTTTTGTTTTTGTTTTTGTTTTTTTCCAACGCCAGGGCTCCCCGGCTAGCTCCAAAGCGCTCGAACCCGGTCCTGGGGATTAGGCTGCACAAACACCACCAACCAGGCCGGAGTCACGGGTCAAGGCCGCCCAGGATTGCACTAGCCACCCCGAATCCCTCCCCCAGATCCTCTTCACTTTGCAAAACGCCGGGTGCCCTCACCCTTGAAGGTGCCCAACCCTTAGTGCTCGGGTCCCACGCGAAAATCCAGCCACCTGCGATGGCGGCTTCGTGGACGGCGCTGGGGAGGGAGCGGGAAGACGCCCCGGGAGGCCGAAGCTTGTTCACTTTGCCCCATCACGCGCACCCAGAGTTCGTGGGCACCCCCCGAATTCGCCTGCGCACTCACCCATGGCTCCAAGCAAGGTCCCGCGTCTCCACCAGGCGCACGAGTGAGTGCCCAGGCGCTGCTCGGGCTGCACTCAAGTGGTCGCTAAGGCTCTCTCTCGGGCTTCTGCAGCGAGTGGCCGCTCCGCTCCGGTTCTCCAGGGGGAATCGCTAGTGGGGTGCCCGACTCGGAATCTCCGCGGCCGCACAGACCCCTCCTTCCTCCCGCCACCTGCCACCGCCCGCCCCGCCGTCCCCGCCCCGCGCGCGGGCCCTTTCACTTGCCGGCCAGCCACGTGCAGCTGCAAAGGGCCTGAATCCCGTCCTGGTGTGCTCCTGGCACCTCCCGACTTGTCTCTGCACCCCACAGCTACCCTAAGAACCAAGCTAAGGGACCCTAAATGTGGAAGATGCCAGAAGATGCCCATTGGTTAGGAAGAGAATTTCTCCTCTTCCCCAATCTACTCTACACCATCTTCTCAGAAGCAAAGAGAGGGGCGTTTGCGTTTTATCTGTCCTTAGGCTTTCTTCTCTACGGAATGTTTCTCTCCCTTGGCAAAGCTAGATGGGTCTGGATCAACCCTCAGACCCATCTCCATCCCCTACTGCCCTCCCCCCAAATCCATAGCATAATATGCAAAAGTCACTTGGGCGATCCAGGGTGATGCAGGGATCTGTTGCTGAAAGTATTCCTTGGGAATAAGGAATTCTGATCCCTACTCTCTCATTCAGTTTCCCAGTTTCTAAAATGAAAAAGACCTGGAAATCCATCCTTACGGTTTCTCCCGACTTTAGCATATATTCCTACAAGTTATTGACCTACTTCTTTCAAGATTCTGACGGGGAAAAGAAAGTTATTTCAGTAAGATGGACAGTTTCCAAAGTGGATGTTAAGTTTATTTTGTTTTTGTTTTTTTCTTGCAGAACATCCATACCTCCCCCCACCGTGTAGAAATCTATACCACAAACAAGTGGAAGATTAAAGTGGAAAATCATTCACCTGCAAGGCATTGTTCTCTAATGGAAGGGAAGAGATTCAAGAGAGAGAAAAAATTAAGAATGCATTTAAGAGAAATGCGTGGCTAGATGCAGAGCATGCCATTGAAGAGGCACAGGAATGTTTGCACAGCTATTTCTCAAGTAATGAAAGTAGTAGTCTCCTGGAAAGGATATTGTAAATGCATTTCAGAGAGGAATTGAGACTTATTCTTCAGGGAGGGAAAGGAAGTAATCAATACAAGTATTCAACACACGTCTCAGAAATGCATCACCATTCTGGCACCTTATGAACTTGAACTGTAATTGCAAAGCAGTTCACTTAGACACAGGCTCAATATAGATGAATTGTGGCTGCTTAGGGATTATAAGCACATTTTTTGGATCCCCATAAACAGCGTACTATTTTTTTTTTCTTGAGTATCTATTTCAAGAAGATTACAAGTCTCAAAATTAGAGCTATTGTTCATTTTTTCCAGTGAAGGAGTATTATAGTTCTGAAATATTAAACCAGAATAATAACATAAATTGGGTACCATTTACTGTCAGGAACCATTCAAAGATTTTTGCATTGATTAATATAATTCTCACACTTTGGGAGGTGGGTTGGGCCATACCCCAAACAGTGGTCAGCAATCTTTTTTTTTTTTTCAACTGAGCCAAATCTCGCCAAAACCATGATCGAAATTTATTTTGAGAGCCACAAAGGGCAGGCTCTGACAGAGGCTAGGAGCAGCAGAGTCCTGACTCCTGTAGCGGCCGCTCAGCACACAGAAGAGCCAAATTAAAAGTATAAAGAGCCACATGTGGCTCCCGAGCCGCAGGTCGCCAACTACTGCCCCAAACTAACTGATCCTTACGCCTGGCTCCGCACTAGGGATTACTCCTAATTATGCTCAGGGGATCATAAATAGTCCTGGGGATTAAACTCTTTTTGGTCACTTATAAGAGACATGACCTACCTGAAGTATTATCTCTTTGGTTCCCTCATTATAAGCTTTTAAGGGAGATACTTTTCATTTTCCATATTAACAAATGAAACGCAAAGAAATAAAACACTTCTGCAAAATTATACCTTTAATAGAAGATGAAATTCAAACCAAAGCAGCTATGCTCAGAATGCATAAAAATTCTAAAGATTTTAGATAGTTTCTGTGATGTATTATGAGTGTTCAAGCAGATAAAAATCTAATTAATTGTATACGGCTGTACAAAAATAAAAATGATGATATCTTTCTTTGGTCTGATCACAAATAAATGCATTAACATGTTAAAGTTTAAATATTTTATCCTGAAACTCAGATATCAAAAGCCATTACTTCACCTGAGGTTTAACAATTTATATTTTTAAGAGGACTGTAACAAACATGTCTATTTATTTCTTCAATTAATATGTTCTAGTGATAATACCTACTCTACAGTATTTCTGCTTTTCATCTCATGCCTCCTTAAGTTCTACAGGTCTGCCTCCAAACTAATTTCCAGTCACCTCCAATCTCCTGGTCCTTCATATTTTCTGTGTCACTTCTTCACAAGGTCCCTAGGTATATGGCTAGTACTTATCTCTATTCCCTCTTTTCCCTCTTTCTTTCTCTCTGACTTTCCTTCCTTCCTTTCTCTTTCCATTCTTTCTTTTTTTCTCATTTTTTCTTAGTTCCTTTCAAGACTAGAGTGTCTAACACCAGTGGCAATAAGGTTCACATCTTTGACTAAACTTTGAGATGAATGGAAACTTTTGTTATGTATCTTACTGCAATCTAAAAGAATTTAATCTAGACACAGAGAGACATTAGGGCATTTGCTGCCCGTCTTATGCATCAATCAGATATCATTCAACATTGTCAATGATGTGATTCATTTTAAGAGAAACTCCAATGAAAAGAAATCCAACAGTGGGAAATAGAAGTACTCAAGCTTCAATAGTGCTACCCAAGAGTAGTCAATGGAGAAGAGTGTGGTAGAGTTAGCGTTGACTTGGAAAAGAACTCAGATAAAGTCTTAAAAGGAAAATGTCAAGAAGAAAGTGAACAGATTGGACTTCCAAAAAAAAAATTGAAAAGAGAATGTTTTCAATCTCTTTGCATTTAAAAGTTATTAGGTCATTGGTGATACATTAGTAAGAGTACTATTACAGGGTCAGGAGCAGAAAAAAACTGAACAAGACTAAGTAATAAAGAAGTGTGGGAAAGAAAGAAATGTAGACACCTCCCTACCCCATATTTCCTTGGGGAAGTGAAGTAGATGGGGGGGTCTTACAAAAGGTATATATTAATGGAAGTTTATTTTATAAGCTTGAAATATGGGCATATTGGATATGTTGGGGAATATTAAGATGGTCTTGCAGTACTACAATTATATGTCTTTAGACAACTATAGCAAACAAAACTGTGGTGTTTTCGCCTGGGATTTGTTTGTTTCTTTAGGAGGCACACCTGGCAAAGCTCAGGGACTAACTTGGATCTCCCAAGGGTCTGGGATCTAACCTGAATCAGCCCCTTGCCAAGTTGTACCCACTGTACTAGGTCATTGACCTTGCTTAGTTTTTTTTAACTATTGTATGTAAGCACAGATGTTAGCATATGCAAAAGTGTGCATGTTTAATTCTACAAACAATCACTCCTCCAGAAACTTGGAAGAAAAGATAAAAGGGGATTGGAACATCGTTGCAGTCTCAGAAGTTTCAGGGAGAAATCAGAGGAGCATCCAGTAGCCTGACTGTTCTCCCAGTCTGCCCTTGCCTTCTCTAAGGTAGGCCCTTACTTTGGAGACCAGCATAATAATTTGAAGCCCATGGAGAAAATTCTGAGAGTTTGCAAGGCTCCCTCCTCTACTCAGAAAATTTATTCTCCAGATATGTATGTATGTATGTATGTATGTATGTATGTATGTATGTATGTATGTATGAATGGATGGATGGATGGATGGATGGATGGATGGATCAAAGGGTGTTGAGCTTCTACTTATGACTGTTTTCTTTATATTTTTAGATAATTTCTATTAAATTAAAGAACCATGATTGCTTTCTTCTCTAAAGTAGCCACATATCCTTCAAATATAGCATCTCCACGCTACTGAACCCCCTGAATATCCACTCAGGGACAGTGTATATGGAGGAGAATATAAAAGTTGAAGGCTGGTCACAGGATTGGAATATTGGAAATGGTCCTTGAATGGATGACATTTAATTTATCTAGAGCTGAACCTATACAAACCCTCCCCTATCATTGGATCTGTTTCAGGTATGCACCCTTCAGAGAGTGTATTTCTGGTCATCTTGATGCTATATGTGCTTGAACCCCACAAAGAATTTTTCTGAATGCGTAATATTTTGATGAGCTGGTCTAGATGGGTTGGCATGCAAGATATCATCTTGCATTCACCTAAGATAATTCATATGGGATTTCCCTGCCTTCTACCAACATAAAATAACTTGATTCTCTCTTCAGTCTCTTCTTACCCTCCATGTGTAGGGTAGATAGTCCTTTAATGTACCACTATTCACTTATGTAATGTATCTTAAAATTACATATCATTACTTCATGTGCTAATATATATTTATGTACCCCTATTTGCTATGAAATAAGTATTTAAGCTAAAAAAGGAATTTAGTAGGGCAATTTGGGTGGTACAGAAGCTATTATGCTAAGTGGTGATCTCTCTAGTATGTGGACTTGAAACAAAGTATGGAGTAAAAATTGGCCAATAATTGAGAATCTCATTAGAAAATTCTCAGTTGAGAATCTCCCTAGAGAACTAGATTTTCTAAGTGTGGAATCAGAGGGAGCCTTGAAATTGGTGAAATTGGTGAAATTTCCCTAGAGAACTAGATTTTCTAAGTGTGGAATCAGAGGGAACCTTGAAATTGGTGAAAGGATGTTAGTTGAGTTGCTAGCAAGTAGGATGGTACAGCAATATGGCATTCTCAAAACATTGATATTTTTAGAATTACAAATTATGGTGTCTAAAATGATAAATTATAGAGTGTTAGTTATAATATTAACAATAATAAGTGTAGCAACAAAACTTTTGAGTTTTTACAAGTTGCCAGATTAGTTCAAGTCACTTAATTCCAAATCTCTATAATTCTACTGACTACTCAGAAGAATCTAGAAGTTGTTACTATTATTGGGCTTTTTCCAGAGGAGGAAATAGAGTAAGAAGTTCAGTACTTGCTAAGCTTACTCATTTGCTAGATAGCAGCAACAGAATACAGAGTCAGATCATTCCAATATTCAAAGACCTAGACAAAGTCAGATTAAGCATTATAGTACTAACCTGTATGGAAAAAAAACTATAAAAGAAAGTTGGCAAGGCTAAAGAGATTCAAAGAATTGGAGTTCATGAACCTGGATATCCAGGTTCAAGTCTTATAAGTAAATAATAAACAAACATCACTTGGAATAACTACAGAGCAATGAGACAGAAATAGTTCCTGAAGCATAATCAGGTAGAACCCTAAGACAAAACAAACAAAAAAAATTTTTTTTTTGGTTTTTGGGTCACACCCGGCAGTGCTCAGGGGCCACTCCTGGCTCCATGCTCAGAAATTGCTCCTGGCATGCACGGGGGACCATATGGGGCACCGGTATTTGAACCGATGACCTTTTGCATGAAAGGCAAACGCCTTACCTCCATGCTATCTCCCGTGCCCCAAAACAAACAAAAAGTTTTTTAATGATTAGAAATGTTGATTGGAAGACCATTGTCCTGGGAAGTTTATGCTAGCAGCAGAAAAATCTAGAATCCAAAGCAAAGTATTACAAGGAATGCTGTTAGGGAGAACTTTTAGGCCAAAGATTGTATATGGAAGAATCTATGGAGTCATAAAAGAACTAGATTGGTTAAATCATGTGTGTGAGAAAGATCTTGAACTTAATTATATTTCCTTATTTATCATGAACTAGTGTCTATTATTGTGATAACAAGTTCTTTAACTGAATTAACTTTTTCCCCAAAATAATCTTTATTATTTCCTTCTTACATGTGAGCAAACCAAGACAGAGGGAGATTAGAGAATTTTTACATACTTGTTCCTAGAAGAAAACTAAAAACCCAAAATAGCTGATTCCATGACTAGCACTAAATTATGTGGTAAAATTATATTTTGCCACATAGTTATCACAGATTTTATGACAAATGTTTTCCCAAAAAGAGGAGTGTAATTGCTATGTGACACTTTTTGAAATGTACTTCTATTATTGTACTAGTTGTAATAGTTGTATTAGTATTTTTGTTTTGTTTTGTTTTGTTTGGGTCACACCTGACAGCTTCCAGGGGTTATTCCTGACTCTGTACTCAGAACCTTAAGGGGTGCCAGGAATCAAACCCAGGTCTGTCCTAGGTCAGCTGTGTACAAGGCAAACGCCTTACCACTGTGCTATCGCTCTGGCCCCTGTATTAGTAATTTCATATATTTTATACATTATATATGATATATTATCATACTAATTGTAATTGCATTCTTAAGAAATTCCTTAGTACTAAACTGTCCTTGATGCAAGATTAGAATACAAGTAATATTTCTGGACATACATTAACATGGAATAGTCCAGTCAATGCACAACATTTCTTCATGACAGTTTAGGGACCATTTTTCTGGTTTGAGAAAATAATAGGTCACACATTGATTTTTGCTTCATAATAAAAATATACTTGTGAAAATTTACTACAGAGTTGCAAAATGTGAAATTTAAATATGTAATTTTCTGTATTCCAAAGACTCTGTACTGCTGTCATAGTTTTCATTACCATTAATTATCACAGATTTTATATGCTCATTGAGGATGTATTCATGTTCCATCCTCAACTTAGATGTTGACTTAATTAATCTGCCATCTTTTATCACCTTAAAATATATCTGATGCATTTTAATGTTCCAATTTTGTGAAGGTTGTGATGACTAGTAGCAAAGTTCCATAGGTGTTGAGTGAAGAATAGATTATAAGAAGTTAATACACAATCATTATAACTATATTTTTACACTGTAAAGGTTTTAGTCTTGTTCTGTTTTGGATTCTTATTTTAATGGTTGTGTTAACTTGATTATAATAATGTTGATGATTTTTATAAAGAAAAAAAAAGGAACAGTAGTGCTACCACCATCACCAAATATCAAAGATCTTCCATAACCATCCTTAGTTTTGCTCTATTTATTTTAGAATATTGTTATTTCTATGATAGTGTCAAAATTACTCTTTTATACTTGCAGTGCTCCAACGTCATGCCCACCACTAGGATACAAAGTTACCTCCACAAATTTCCCCAGAATTTTTACAACTTAGCATCCTCAAGCAAGTGGTCTTCAAAGGGTTTTTTTGTTTGGTTTGGTTTTGGCTTTGTTTTGTTTTTTTGTTGTTGTTGTTGTTGTTGTTTTTGGGCCACACCCGGTGACACTCAGGGGTTACTCCTGGCTGTGCGCTCAGAAGTCGCTCCTGGCTTGGGGGACTATATGGGAAACCAGAGGATCGAACCGCTAGTGCAGGCAAGGCAGGCACCTTACCTCCAGCGCCACCGACCGGCCCCCAAAGGGTTTTTTTAATTCAGGCTAAGAAGTGTGCACTGAGCATTCTCAGATCTGTGATCCAGACAAAGTTGTATCTAGATACAGCAGCTGAACACATTGTAGCTCCATTCTTTCTAATTTTTTGTTTGTTTTGTTTTGGGCCTACACACAAGTGTGCACAGAAACTAGTCTGAGGTTAGGGGACCATGGCAGATTAGGGGTATTAACATTCAATGCAGGTTGAGCAAATGCCAGACAAGTGCCTTACCCACTGTAGTTACTGTAGTTTTCTCTGTCCTTAGTACTGCTTACCTTTAAAATGACTTGAAGAAGAGAATTATACAATGTCACAAATATGGAATTAATGAAAAGTTGAAACCTGATTTTGGACTTAAAAAAAAACAGGTTTCAGGGGCCCGGGAGATAGCATGGAGGTAAGGCGTTTGCCTTTCATGCAGAAGGTCATCGGTTCAAATCCCAGTCCCCCATATGGTCCCCCGTGCCTGCCAGGAGCAATTTCTGAGCATGGAGCCAGGAATAACCCCTGAGCACGACCGGGTGTGACCCAAAAACCAAAAAAAAAAAAAAACAAACCCAAAAAACAGACTTCAAGGATTGTGTTGTGGTAACAATTATGCTGTGAAATGAAAACCTAATTGCCATAAAAGTCAATGCTAAATTAAACTGCTAGATCCAGTAGTTCTTTGTAGGAATTGATGTCTATTTGATTACTATTATTTTATTTATTCCTACATTTAATATGTGTAGCATATGATATTAATTGAGGCACTTATTTATCTTACATAATCAAATAAGCATAAAGTTTATCCCTGAGGAAGAAATTAAGACTAGAATGATCTATAAATTATATATTATGAACTATAAGGCAATAAGGCAGTCACTAGGAAATAAAAGTGGGGCAAATATAAAATGAACAAGAAGAGAGTAAGGGAGGTGAGTGTGTTCTACTTTGAAAACAAAGGTAGTTGAGAAATAAATAAGCACAAAGCTACACAGAACAAAGAGAACATAAACTTTGAATCCAAACCTGTCGGTCCTGTTTGGTTGTAGCTAATATGCTATTATGCACTAGGACAGCCAAGACTTCAAGGGAAAAGATTGCCATTTTGGTGTATTTTTTTCAATTCCATTTCAGTGCTCAATCTCATTTCCACATGTGCCTTGGACCTAGGGCATAAGGTTGTCACTGGGCTGTAACAATGGTTCTTGGAGTATAAGTAATGGAGATTTGGAAGAGTAATCTCAAAATCTGGTTTCCAAGTACACCTGTAAAGAGGGTTTGGAACACAGGGTATCAAGGCTGCTGCACACTGTGAAGCTGTCCCTGAAAATTAGCCACAACTTTTGGGACACTGCACTTGACTTATACCCAGAAATTTCTCAATGACATTCAAATAGCATAAGCTGTTACTGTGTAATTCTAATAGAAAACATAAAGAAAATGAGTGATATTTGGAAAGTTCAGGTGATAATTTCCATGATAAATGCTCACTCAAACAAACACAGTTGCATCATTTCACCTTGTTTCAGTCAGGGGTCAGTTAGATTAGCAGAGCAAGGAGCAGGTAATATAATGAATGGGTGAGCACATTTGTGGAATCTAGTTAAGTACATTGGAATCCATAAGCTGACCATCAGGAATTAAAAATAGAGAGGATAGTGTTTACGCATGGGCTTGAACTGTTTAGATATCCCTTCACTTAGGAATGTTTTACAGCTATTTTTCAACCTTTATCTATGAGATAAGAGTCACTCAGCAGAACCTCCTGTTTGAGTAACTTAAAAATCAGTTAATACTATCTCTCATCTGGAAGGATAATACACCGGTAGGGCACTTGACTTGAATAGGATCAACCCAGATTTGATTCTGGGCATTCCTATAGTTTACTAGAAATGATCCCTGAGCACCAATCCATGAGGACATCCTGAGCACCATCAGGTGTGGCCTAAAGACAAAAAAATAATGAATAGCTTGAAAACATAAATCACATCTGCAAAATTCATAATAGCATTTAGGATTGTGTTTGGATCATTGAATTCATAATACTGCCTGTTCTCTTTAATACATGAACACACTTTACTACACATCACTTTTCCAGAAAAGGTGAAGTACATAAATATTTAGGAAAGCCAATTTGTAGATAACTAGAAGTAAGTGATCAATATAAAAATATTTCTAAGGGTCAGGGAGTCACTCAGTTGTAAGGCACTAGTCATGCATATCACTAGAATGAGACCTTGGGATTGATACCTGAAATGATCAACAATGGAAACAGCAAAAATCTGCTGAAATAGCGATCAGAGAGATAGTTCAACAGGTGAGAATATGCATTGTAAGTGAAAGACATAATTTCTTTCTTGTACAACAAAGTCCTTGAGCACCCCCAGAAGTAATCCAACCCACCATGGCCCCAAGCAGCAAAATTCTAATGCAGACATGGGGTAGAAGATTCTGGATTCTAACCCTGGTACTGCATGATGACCATCATCATTTAATAAAACTAATGTATATTCAACAAAATCAAATTTGCACTAACTCAAGCAAAAGTTGCAGTTTGGAATTATAAACTGTGGAACTGCCTACAAGTGAAGAAGCTTCTAAGTTCTGAACTACATTAACCAAATTCCAGTCTCTTTCTGCATCGCTTCCTTTGTCACCTGCATCTGCAAGAACAACTGTTTTTCCATACATTATAGAGAAAATAGTATTAACATTTCACAATCTCCCTTTTCCAAGCATACCAAACCACAATACAAAACAATACAATAGTATTGCCAAAAATAAACTCATCCACTAGGTTAATGTCTCTCAGTGGAGGAATCTGATTGGCCATGCCTGAGGTCTGTCACCACTAGCAGGATGCTCTTTTTGTCAAGAAAATAATGACATCCTACTCTTTTTCTGTCTGTATGACTCACATACTAATTTGAACTGCAGTATGAAGGACCGAGAGAATGATAATACCCAAAAATATTATATGTAAAATCTCTATGAGACAGAATGGAATAAGTGAAAAAATTCCCAAGAAAATATCTGTATTTGTAAGATGTACAATGTGGTCCATTTATACTAATATATATTTATTTGGGGAAATGTAGAGAAAGTGGGACACAAAATGTGCTCAATAGTTACTCCTAGTGGCATTCCAGGACCATATGTGGAATTCTGGATAGAATTTGGAATTTCAGGACCTCTGAACTATTTTCTTGATTTTTGTTTTTTTTTAAAGTTTTTAAAAGTGATGAAATATTTATATATAATATTAGTACATTTTATTTTCCTAAAGATTGGATACCTTTCAAATTTAGAGTATTTTTCCAAAATATGTAGGAAAAATACAGTTATAATATCTTTTCTAAGAATATAGAAATTGAAAGAACTTGATAAATATGACCATTTTATTTAGAAATATTACTTTACAAATGATAAATTAGTGCATTCCTGTCCTATATATGTATGTATATACACAATCAATGACTTTATTCAAAATTTTAGGTAATTGCAGAGAATGGCAGAAGTTAAATTATTATGTAAATCTTGCATGAAAAATAAACTTCTTTAACAATGTGCCATTCTGTATGCCCCCAAAGTATACGGGGGAGTTAAAAAAAAACTTCACTTTCAATCCATTGTGAAATGTAGTCTAATTACTTGAAGTAAATGGAATTGCAATTATTATCATCAATAAATATAGTTTAAATGTCTTTTATATTACTATTGTAAGAAAAAATTACTTGATAACTTCAGAAAAAATCATGTTTTTCATGAATTTATGCACATTTAAAATATAATAAATTATTTTAGAACATCCAAAATATAATAGTTAAAATCTTATTCAAATGCAATCTACATATAATGTAGGAAAGCCAGATATTCCTTAAATTTTACAAATCCAATATCCCTGCTGTGAACTATAAAATAAAAAGACTAATATTTGCATGTTTGGCTATGAGACAGACCCGAAAGCTCCATTTAAGACACAACATTACAGTTCCAAGTCATATATTACCTTGAAGAAGATAAGCACGTTTGAGTTTCTGTAATCATGTGCCTCTTTGGAGATACCTACTATTATGTTTTTACTAAAACCTTAGTCTTCTGTACAGATAGCCTTATATATGGTGGGACATTATTTTGATTCCCTTCCCCTATTGACTTTAGGTTATCAGGAAAGTAGTAATGTGAGAATAAACATAGCTTATGAAGAAGTCAGTGTGTGTAAGATAAAATAATTGTAAATTATCTTGGCTTTTGTTGCAATGCACACCCTGTTCCAGGTCCTTTCCATAAGTATAGTGAACCCCCACATGGCCCCAGTTTGAGTATATTATTATAATTATTTTCTAATTATATGACTAATTATTCTGTGTAAAGGCAGAGGAGTTATCAGATCTCAGAGTAAAGCTCAGATCCTGAAGTTCTGACTGGCTAAGAACCACAAGAGACCAAAGTACAAATCATGTCATTTCTTGGCTTAAAATCTTTTACTTGCACATTATTATGAAACTCAAACATTTAGAAAGGCATGGAAGAAATTCTTGAGATGCAAATACTCAGTTTTTCTCTCCAGTATCATCTCATAGGGAGGCCACTACTCTTATCCACCCTTAAGTTTAACCTGCACATTTTCATTTAGTTTGGCATGGCATTTTCCAGGCTTTCTTTCCATTCAGACATTTGTATATGTGCACCCAAGTGTAAAATAATACTTTACAATAAATCATCATGCTGGAAACATGTCCTTATCTTGAAAGTTCAGATTCACCAGCTACAAGAACTTAGAAACACACATATTTAAAGCACTCCTAACCAGAAGCCAGAGCAATAATACATAAAGTAGGGCATTTTTCATGCATACAGCTGATCTGGGTTCAATCCCTGGCACCCCACATGGTCACCCAATTCTGCCAGGAATGATCTATGAGCTCAGAGCAGGAGTAAACACTGAACACTGCTGGGTGTTGCCCCTCCCCTATACAAAAACAAAACAAAACAACAACAAAAACTGAAAAAATAAAAACACTCCTAACCAGTAATCTTTTATAATTTTTTGTTTGATTTTGGGGCCATACCAGCAGTGCTCGAGGATTATTCCTGGCTATGTGTTCAGATATTGCTCCTGGCAGTCTTAGGGGAACATATGAAATACAGAGATTGATCCTGGGTAGGTCCCAGGCTGGTCACATGCAAGGCAAATGCACTGTGTTATCACTCCGGCCCCCTAATCAGTAATCTTAAATAAATTACCTTAGTTTCCAATTTTATTAGTGCTTAGTAAATATCAAAAGCAATACTCAATGTCAAATAACCGAATTTGATTTGTTTTATGTTTTCTATACTTAAGTTGATAGCAACAAATATAAACACACTCGGGATGTCAGCACATTTGACCAAAGGGTCCCAAGGATCCTCCCATAAAGATACCACAAAGCCTTGGAGTTTTATGCTATGTTCAAATCGTGTCTTCAGGTTTTATATGTTATTCATGAGTTTTTCTTTTTTTTTTTTAATTCCACCCCTGAAACTTTATTTTTTTTTTTTATTTTAACACCTTGATTACATACATAGTTGTGTTTGGGTTTCATTCATGTATAGAAAACCACCCATCACCAGTGCAACGTTCCCATCACCATTGTCCCAAATCTCCCTCCTCCCCAACAACCCCCCGCCTGTACTCTGGACAGGCTCTCCATTTCCCTCATAGGTTCTCATTTTTAGGACAGTT
Organism: Crocidura indochinensis; assembly: GCA_004027635.1. NCBI lineage: Eukaryota > Metazoa > Chordata > Mammalia > Eulipotyphla > Soricidae > Crocidura > Crocidura indochinensis. The sequence goes on from PVKC010018168.1 coordinate 19,675, forward strand.
CAAAATGCAGTTATTACTCTAACTAAGCTCACCACTTTTTGTGGTGAGCTTCCTGGGGTGAGCTGGAACTTCCAGCTCCTTTCTCTTTTGTGTCTGCAAATTATTATTATTGCAGGAATGTCTTTCATTCTCCT
>PVKC010018169.1:0-19791 GCA_004027635.1 Crocidura indochinensis
ACTAAGATGAGAATGAAAGGAATGTTTCTCTAATATAGTGAAGACCATCTACCACAAGCCAATGGTGAATATTATTCTCAATGAAGATAAGCTAAAAGCTTTTCCTCTGAAATCTGGTACAAGACAAGACTGCTCTCTCTCACCACTCCTATTTAACATCATGCTGGATTTTCCTGCCATAGCAATTATGCAAAAAAAGGAAATAGGAAAGGAAGAAGTCAAGCTCTCACTGTTTGCAGATGGCATGTTTTGTTTGCCCCCTCCCCCACGATGGTACCAAGACCAGACAGTCGAATGTTCATTTGGTGAACATAAAAAGAGATCAGACATGAATACCAAATCCAAAGTCAATACCCAATCTACAACAATCTGTACAAGGGGGAAACAGTTGGGGCCCGGGAGATAGCATGGAGGTAAGGCGTTTGCCTTTCATGCAAAAGGTCATCGGTTCGAATCCCGGTGCCCCATATGGTCCCCCGTGCCTGCCAGGAGCAATTTCTGAGCGTGGAGCCAGGAGTAACCCCTGAGCGCTGCCGGGTGTGACCAAAAAACAAAAAAAAAAAAAACACAAACAAACAAGGGGGGAACAGTTGCATTTGCATTACAGGGGTAAAGGAGGGAGATGTAGGTTGCATGCTGGGAAGAGGGGTGGAGGGAGGACAACACTGGCGGTTGGAGTGCCCTTCACTCATTGTCACTATGTGCCTCAAATGTTACTGTGAAAAATTGAAATTCAATTCATCCCCAATAAAAATTGGAAAAAAAAGGAAAAAAAACTGAAGGAAAAATATCTAACCCCATCAAAAAAGGGTAGAAGAAATGAAGAGGGAATTTCTCAAAGAAGAAATACAAATAACCAAAAGTCAGATAAAAATGTCCCACATTACTAATCATCAGGGAGATGCAAATCAAAACAACAATGAGGTACCATCTGACACCACAGAGACTGGGACACATCACAAAGAACAAGGAAAATCAGTGCTGGTGGGGATGTGTGGAGAAAGGGACTCTCATTCACTGCTGGTGAACATGCCATCTAGTTCAGCCCTTATGGAAAACAATATGGAGATTCCTCACAAAACTGGAAATTGAGCTCCCATTTGATCCAGTTTTACCACTCCTAGGGATATACCTAGTAACTCAAAAAGGCAATACAAAAACCCCTTCATCAAACCTATATTCATTGCAACACTATTTACATTAACGAGATTCTGTAAGCAACCAAGATGCCTCTCAACATATCAATGGCTAAAGAAACTGTTGTACATATACACAAAGGAATATTATGCAGCTGTCAAAAAGATGAAGCCATGACATCTTCCTATACATGGGTACATGGACTCAATTATGCTGAGTGAAATAAGTCAGTGGGAGAGAGACACACACAGAATAGTCTCACTCATCTATAAGTTTTCATAAAAAAGACATTATTGATATAATTCTCAAAGTGAGGGTCTTAAGGATTGGCTCACTATATAAAGAGCACCACGAAGAATGGTGAGTGCAGTTAGAGAAATACCTGCACCGAGGACTATCACAACAATGTCAATATGTTATGGAAGTAGGAATCCTGTCTCGAATACAGGCAGGGGCGAGGGAGATGGGGCCATTGGTTATGGGAATGCTGCACTGGTGGAGTGGGGTGTTCTTTTTATGTATAAAACCCAATTACAATCAGTTTTTAAGCAAAGTGTTTAAATAAAGATATTAAAAATTTAAAAATAATGTTCACCCCCTTCACTAGCAAAACCTTCCCACCACCAATACCCTCCATTTCCTCCTCCTCCACTCCCAGTCTATCTTTGAGACAGGCATACTATTTTTCTCACTCACTACCATTGTCAAGATAGTTGTTGGTAGTATTAAAGAGGCCTTAAATTTTTAAAGGAAATATAGACTTCCCCATTGTCTTAACCTGTTTACCCCCAAATATAATGTAGTCTCCTGCATCACTTTGTTCCCTTAATTACTTTTCAGACTTAGTTTTCTTTATTTTTCTTTATATATGTATATATATATTTTTTTCTTGTTTTTATTTTCTTCTCATCCTTAACTTCACCTATTTTGGTTCTCCTTGGTACAAAAACTTACAAGAAATAGTCTTGCCTGGGATAAAAGTTCAGGTCAAAAAAGAGATGATGGAGCCTGAGACTCTCACCCACAAATGCACCAGCAATATAATATAACACCATTTCTTTGTGCAAAGGCATACTAAAAGGAGGAGGGGTTATTTATAGAAACAAGCTCTTATATCAACTAGGGATAAGAACTCATACATTTTACAATAAAAGGGCCCCTTCCACATTGAACATATGTTATATGGCCCCATCATGTGATTAGACAGCAGTCATCCAACCCCCCAAAACCTCTAAATCAGAACCTATATAACCTACACAGTTCTCTGCAACAGCTCCAGGAACCAAACTCCCTCTGGGACATTCTTTTTTCAATGAAATTGTTTATTATATCTTTATTTAAGCACCTGATAACAAATATGATTGCAGTTGGGTGTCAGTCATGTAAAGAACACGCCCTTCACCAGTGCAACATTCCCATCACGAATGTCACAAATCGCCCTTTTCCCCACCCCACCACAGCCTCTATTCTAGACAGGCTTTCTACTTCCTTCATTTGTTCACATTGTTATGTAAGTATATAATGCATATGGTATAAAATATTTAGATACATTATATATAAATATGTTTATATATAAAGTATTCTATATATGTTTATATATCTAAAGATATATAGATATTATATGTAGATAAAGACTTTTACGTATATAAATATATAGATATATAAACATATAAAGATTTATATATATCTAAATGCATTGTATATAAAGATGTTTATATATCTTTTATATAAAAATATATATCTAGGGGGATGAAGCAGAAGTGCAAGCAGTAGGGCGTTTGCTCTCCAAGCGCTAACCTAGGACGGACCTCAGTTCGAATCCTAGGTTCCCCATATGATCTTCCAAGCCAGGAGCAATTTCTGAGTGCATAGCCAGGAATAACCCCTGAGCATCACAGGGTGTGGCTCAAAAACCAAAAGTTATATTGAGGATCAGGAATAATTAAAGCTTCAAAATGAAAGTAAACTATCTTACAAATGGGAGGAAAATATATATATAAACATATGTTTGTATATATGTACATAGAAAGAGAGCATGTGTGTAAGTGTGTGTGTGATGCATGCAAGGAACCAGAGATCATACTTAGGGCTTCACACATATGATGCCTATATTCCTTAACTGAACTTTATACATACCCCACTGCAATTTTTAAACTTAGTACCAATAATTAATTAATATTAATTTAACATTAATTAATTAATTAATTGGTATCTAGCAGAAAGGACTGTACTACATATGTGAGATGAATAAATGAATAACTAGACTGGAGGGTGAAGAAAAAACATGAAGCTGAATAACTGTTGAGAAATGAGCTAGGGATGAGCTAGGGATTACTTATTGTTAGAGCAATACTTTACATATACCAGGATCAGGGTTCAAATTCAGAGAGATTATGCAAAATCCCTCTTACATTAGTAAGAATCAGTCTCTCAGACAGCACAAGCTTAACTTTATTTAAAAAATTTATACAGACTTAGATTCTAAGATGATTTCTCAATTATAACACTGAGGACTACTTCCTAGCCTTCCTGATCATGTAACTAAAATACTCTGAAATTTAGAGTTTTCTCCCACTTCCATTCATTCCCCTCTGGGCTTATTAATGTCCCAGTTTTCCTGACTTGAATTTGATAGGCCTCTGAAAGAGAAAAAGAAAGCAAGTCTTTGAATAACACTTGCACCCAGAAATCTATGCATTCCCACATGAGATTATGCTGTCAGAAAAAATGATGATGATGTCATAAAACCCCAGGACAGGCTGAGTATGTCACATAGGGCTATTTCCTTAGCAAAATACACATTGGACATAGTCATGGACATGAATCATTTTATTTATGTTCTATTCTTGTCCATTTGCACCAAAGCCCAAAGTTCTAGAGAAAATACGACAGAGGACACTGTAACTACTAATACAACTATTGGCATATGCTTTATCTTTTTAATGATAAATAATGAGTTCTAATATTCATTTAGCACTCAGTCATTTTAACTTTTATAGTTGAAAACACCACGAAATATGTTATATATAAAGATATATAAAGATGTTTATATATACTTTTATATAAAAAGATATATAGCTCAATATAAATATAATATATAAATATTTTATATATGAACATATATATGTTTATGAATAATATATATTTAGATATAAATCATTATATAAAGATATTTTTACATTTTAGTTTTTAATCTTAGGAATTGATGTTGTATTACATTAGGGTTTTACTTTCTTGACTTTAGGTTATTGGGTTAGATATTGTTGTCTATAATTTCCTAAATGATATATTTTTGTCTGTTTTCAGGTTTTTTTGCGTGGGTGCATCATAGGCAAAAATACTAGGTTTAAAAGGTTTTATCCATTTTGGATGGACTCTGAAGTTATTTATTTACACAGGGAGGTTCTCTGCCTTAAACATTTTGTTTTGGTTAGTGTCTTCAGCTCCCATATATAAATAATTGGCTGTACTTGGTACACCAATTTTAGACCTCATATGGACTTCTGCCTGGATTAAGAACTTGTATTAAGTTCAGATACTTATTGATCATCATTGAAGTTGCCCCCGCTGTGCAGGGAGTGTGTGCCTCTTCCTCCCAAACAAGGGCCTAATTCACTGCCCTCAAAGATGGGCTGTCTGGTCTACCTGGACTTGTTTGGAAAATGTACTTCTTCTCGCCTTTCTGGTGTCTCTTGGAAGCATCTATGTCTATGGATTACAGTTGGGCTTTCTGATTGCTTTGGGAGCTCCCCATCACCGACTAGATCCTTGATCACTGATTCTTGATCACAGATTCTCCATCTGTTTTTCCAAGGAAGATATTACTTGGAATTCTTAATCTTGTACGTCATAGATCTATCATCTCTGGAGCTTGTAGTTGATTCCTAGACACATGTTTCAGGTTTTAGACACAGTGTGCTTAGGTTAGAAGTTTTTCTTAACATTTTCCTGTGATGTGCTTATGCAAACAGCCACTCTTTTATTATTCCTGAGTTTTTCCTTTAATAATTATAGACAATATTACTTACTTTTGTATATTATTAATGTTTGTTTACTAAAAACGGGGAAATTGTGTATGCAAAACATTTCCATGGTATTATTATGTTACTGATCCTACTGTGATCAGTGTCATGGCATACCTAAGCTTTTAGGGGGGCTCAGCCCACCAGATGTATCCTCAGATTTTCCTGATGGGTAGAACTAATTCAAAATGCCTGTTGTAGACTCCTTTTCCCCCTGCATGGATGGTTGAAGAATTTCCAAAGAGATGCCTGGCATTACATTTTCAGCCAGTATTTGACTATCTCTCCTTTGTATATATCAGGCAAAATTATGGCCTCTATCAAATAATTTGGCTCAGAAATTCCAGCACCAAAGTTTATTTGAGACCCCATTTTCTGGATATAGCCAGCCCTAAAAGCTAAGACGATTTTTCTCTCTTTTTCAAATATGTCCTTTGCAGCTGCAGTTTCTGGTAATCAAGGGCGTAACCAGAATGCAGATCTTGACTATTGACCCTTCTTTAGAAAAAGGGAAACTCATTTTTGGGGATTTGGCTCTTCACTTAACCTCTAAACCAACAGAGTCCAGTATAATAAAATCAAGTTCCTAGATATTTTATACTCCCTACTAATCCCAATTTTGCATTTAAAGTAAGCTTTCAAAGAGTTACCTTGTGTTGTGACCTTCTCATTTGTAACCTAGAATTTTTACAGTCACACCCATAGTTTAGGTATTGTTGCTGTTTTACTATGCTTTGTAATTATAATTATTCTTTACCTCTGGCTAATTTTACCCCTATAAATTCCCCTGCTCAAAAATTGAATTTGTCACACTCCTGCCAGAAATGTGTTGACCCACATACTCTGTGCGGTTTCATTTATTTTATATTTTATATTTCTCCATCCGTGCAACCTACTCTCCCTAAAGTGGATTCACCAAAATCTCACTGATGACTGTAGGACAGAAGCCACCTACAGCAGATCGGTGATTGTGCCTTTCCCTAGGGTGTGACCTGACATTCTGCTTCCACACTAGGGTGGTACCTGATTCTGATGTATGAAAGCAAGGATCTGTGGAAGGACGGAACTTCTTTCGAGGGCTGATTCTGGGACTTTTGGCTTCAGCCATGTCCACGGAATAAAGCTGATATCTTCTGATGCCTGACTGCCTATTAGCTTTATACCTGCCACGTTAATCTCAGAAGAGCCCGCTGAACAAGGTGACAGACACGTGCTCTGAGCTGGAGGAGAAAGACCTCATTATCCATCCCTCCATCAGTTAACCCCATCAAGGGCTGATTTGCAACAGCCTGCCGCATTGTTATATGAATCTATTGTTTCTAGAAGCTTTTTGGTAGAGTCTTTAGGGTTTTCTAAGTATAGTACCATGTCATCTGCAAACAGTGAGAGCTTGACTTCTTCTTTTCCTATCTGGATTACCTTGATATCTTTTTCTAGTCTAATCACAATAGCAAGGACATTCAGTACTATGGTGAATAGCAGTGGTGAGAGAGGACAGCTTTGTCTTGTACAAAAATTTAGAGAAAAGACTTTTAGGTTTTCTCCATTGAGGGTACTATTTGCCATTGACTTGTGGTAGATGACCTTAACTATATTGAGAAAGATTTCTTTCATTCCGATGTTGTTGAGATTTTTTTTTATATCAAGAATGGGTATTGGACCTTCTTCTTTTTGTTTTTGTTTTTGTTTTGGGGCCATACCTGGTGACGCTCAGGGGTTACTCCTGGCTACGTGCTCAGAAGTTGCTCCTGGCTTGGGGGACCATATGGGAAACCGGGGGATCAAACCGCGGTCTGTCCCAGGCTAGCGCAGGCAAGGCAGGCACCTTACCTCCAGTGCCACCGCCCGGCTCCCATATTGGACCTTCTTAAATGCTTTCTCTGCATCTATTGATATGATCATACAATTTTTATTTTTCTTTTTGTTGATGTGGTGCATTATGTTGATAGATTTAAGGATGTTAAACCATCCTTGCATTCTTGGGATAAAACCTACTTGAATGAAGTGAATGATCTCCTTTATGAGTCATTGGATCCTATTTGTCAAGATTTTGTTGAGGATCTTTGCATCTGTGTTCATCAAGAATATTGGTTGTAATTTTCTTTTTGGCAGCATCTTTGTCTGGTTTTGGTATTAAGTTGATGCTGGCTTCATAACAACTATTTGGAAGTGTCCCTGTTTTTTTCAGTTTCATGAAAGAGCCTGGCAAGGATTGGTAGTAGTTTCTCTTGAAAGGTTTGAAAGAATTCATTAGTGAATCCACCTGGACCTGGACATTTGATTTGGGGCAAACATTTGATTACTGTTTTAATTTCCTCAATGGAGATGGGGATGTTTATATATGCTACATCCTCCTTATTCAGTCGTGGAAGGGTATGAGTCCAAACATTTGTCCATTTCTTCAAGGTTCTCATATTTGGTGGCATAATTTCTCAAAGTAGTCTCAGATTACTCTTTAAATCTCTGAATTATCTGTAGTGATCTCCCCTTTTCATTTCTAATACAGGTTATCAAGTTCTCTCTCTTTTTCTTTGTGAGTTTTGCCAATGGTCTATCAATCTTGTTTATTTTTTCAAAGAACCAACATCTACTTTCGTTGATCTTTCAGATTGTTTTTTGGGTTTCCCCTTCATTGGTTTCTCTTCTAAGCATTGTTATTTCCTTCTCTCTCCCTATTTCTGGTTCCTTTTGTGGATCATTTTCTAATTTTATTAGCTGCATCATTAGGCTATTGAGTTATGTCCCTTTTTTCTTCCTGATGTGTGCTTTCAAAGCTCTAAATTTTTCTCTCAACACTGCTTTTGCAGTGTCCAATTGATTCTGATAGTTTATGTCTTCATTGTCACTTGTTTCCAGGAAAGTTTTGATTTCCTCTTTAATTTCATCTTGGACTCACTGGTCGTTCAGTAGCAAGCTGTTTAATTTCCAGTTGTTCTTATTCTGTGCCCCTTTGTAGTTCAGATATAATTTCAGAGCCTTGTGGTTCAGCGAAGTTAGTCTGCAAAATTTCTATTCTCTTGATTTTATGGAGGTATGTTTTATGTGCCAGCATGTGGTCTATCCTGGAGAATGACCTATGTGCATTGGAGAAGAATGTGTATCCAGGTTTCTGGGGATAGAGTGTCCTATATATATCTACTAGGCCTCTTTCTTCCATTTCTATTTTCAGTGCTAGTATATTTTTGTTGGGTTTCAGTCTGGTTGACCTATCAACTGTTGACAGGGCCGCGTTGAAGTCTCCCACAATTATTGTGTTATTATTGATTTCCTATTTCAAATTTGTCAATAATTGTATTATTTATTTTGCTGATCTCTTATTGGGTGCATATATGCTTAGTAGTGTGATTTCTTCCTGTTGCACATATCCCTTTATTAGCACTAAGTGTTCATCTTTGCTGGAACTTTCTTAATATGGCTCTGAAAACAACATGTGCCAGTTTTGTTATGACATCCTGACAATGAGGAAATGGCATCAACTTTATGTAAGAGCAGGTTGTTTTATCTCATCACCTAATGATAAGATGAAATCAGAATAAACATCATCCTTTGATCTGTGAAAAATCCAAGAGCACTAACTACAAATGTCTGACTCTGAAAACCATGACTAGGCAGAACTTATCCTGGGACCAATAAAAAAGACTCTAGTTTAGGCTTTGGCATGTGATCGGTAGAACTACCAAGATCTCTAAATCCTGAGGTCTGACTGAGACAACTGAACTGAGCAGAACTTCTGGACACATAATAAAAGATTCTATCCTAGGCTTTATCCTAGAATTGGTGCAAAAACCAATATGACCAACTACAGAAGACTGATTAAAATAACAGCTATGGAACAGAACTTCTAGAACCATAAAGCAGGACTCCATCCTAGGCTCCATCCAAGATCTCTAGTTACAGAGGCCTGATTCGATCATCCACAACTGAGTGGAAAGTTTCCGGACACCACGAAAGGACCTAGGGTAGAATAAAACAGCATGTATGGAGCCTATAGGTATTGCCATGAGAGTATACTTCAAGGGTGGAGAAACCCTGTATATCCTAGGCCAAGGGAATTCCTTTTCTAATCTCCCCAATATTTACTGTGCCTATACAAAAAAAGAAGCACACATTAATTCTTTTGTTATTGTTGTTGTTTTTGTTTGTGTTTGTGTTTTTTGATGTTGGTGGTTTTTTGCTTTGTTTTATTTTAATTTTGGGACCATGGTTTTTTTTTGTTGTTTGTTTGTTTGTTTTTGTTTTGGGGTCACACCCAGCATCCCTCAGTGGTTACTCCTAGCTCTATGCTCAGAAATCGCTCCAGGCAGGCTCGGGGGACCATATGGGATGCTGGGATTCGAACCACCATCCTTCTGCATGCAAGGCAAATGCCCTACTTTCATGACATGGTTATTGTTTGGTTGTATTTATTGCTGTGGTGCTTTTCTTTTTTTGACTTTTTTGTATTGTTTTTAGGCTTTTCTTCCTTTTCCCCTTTGTTCTCTTAAAATAATATTGATAATCTCTTGAAGGACTCCTCCATATTTTGCTTGTTTGATTTTTGCACCACCTTTTATCCCTTCAAACAGAACCACATAACTTGAACCATCTTATTCTGGCTCACAAATTGAGGGATGAAATATTGCAGGGTACCATGACCAAACAGTCATATGAACATTGAGTAGAAATAAAAAATGATCAGACTTAAACACCAAATCCAAAGTCAATGACAAGAGAATCGATAACCACTCTACAACAAGCTAGACACAGAGGGAACCACTTACACTAGCAGCCCAGAAGGCAAAGGAGGGGGATATGAGATGCATGCTGGGAACAGGGTTGGAGAGAGGACAACATTGGTGGTGGGGATGATCCTGTTCAATGTCACTATGTACCTAAAACATTGTTGTGAAAGATTTGCAATCCATTTTGGTAAAAATAAAAATTATTTTTTAAAAAGATAGTTTTTGGTGTATTTATTTCTTTAACTTCACTCACCAATATTTGTGCTAAGTTTTATGTTATTGGCTGTTCATTTAGGCGCTCAACTCTATCATTGCTGGGTATTATTACCATACTATTTTTCATTTTTCTTATATCCCACCAACGAAAGGAACTAATCTGTGTCTATCTCTGTCCATCTGACACATTTCGCTAGCATAATAGTTTCCATTTCCATACAAGTATAGGAAAATATTATTACTTCATTTTTTCCTGACAGCTTCACAGTATTCCATTGTGTATTTGTACCACAGTTTCTTTAGCTACTCATCTGTTTTCAGGCCCCTGAGTTGTTTCCACATTATGGTTATTGCAAATAGGGCTTCAAAAAACATAGGCCTGCAGAGAGAAATATTCTGTTGTGTTGTGTTCCTAGGGCATATCCCTAAAAGTGGTATAGCTGGATCACATGGGAGCTCAATTTCCAGTTTTTTTGAGGAATCTCCATATTGTTTTCCATTAAGTCTGTACTAAATGGCATTCCCACTAGCAGTAAAGGATAATTTCTTCCTTCCTACATCCTTACAGCAAAATTGTTCTTGTTCTTTGCTATGTGTGCCAGTCTCTGTGATGTGAAGAGGTACCTCATTGTTGTTTTAATATGCATTTCTCTGATGATTAGTGATGAGGAGCATTTTTTCAAGTGCCGTTTGATCATCTGCACTTCTTTGAGGAATGTGTCTGTTCATTTCTTCTCCTCATTTTTTGTGGGTTTTTTTTGGGGTCACACCCAGCTGTGCTCAGGGGTTACTCCTGGCTCCATGCTCAGAAATTGCTCCTGGCAGGCACAGGGGACCATATGGGGCACCGGGATTCGAACCGATGACCTTTTGCATGAAAGGCGAATGCCTTACCTCCATGCTATCTCCCGGGCCCCTCTTCTCCTCATTTTTTGATGGGGTTAGATGTTTTATTCTGTTTTGTTCTATCAGTGCCTTGTACATCTTAGATATTAGCCCCTTATCTGATGAGTACTGGGTGAATAGTTTCTCCCATTATGAGTTTCCTCATAATAAGTCACTGCTTTCTTTGAGTTTCAAAAGCTTCTCAGTTTACTGCAGTCCCATTTGGTTATTTATGCTTCCACTTATTTGGACAGTGGTGATTCATTCTTAAAGATGACTTTAATATCAATGTTATGGAGTGTTTTACCTATATATTCTTCTATATACCTTATAGTTTCAGATCTGATATCAAGGTCTTTAAACCACTTGGATTTATCCATTGTACATGGTGTCAGATGGAGGTCCAAATTCACTTTTTTGCATGTGGCTAACCAGTTGTTGCAACACTACTAGTTGAAGAGGCTTTCCTTGCTCCATTTTACGTTTTTTGCCCTTAATCAAAGATTCATTGATTGTATATCTGGGGAACATTCTCTGAATATTCAAGTATAATTCATTATCTGAGAGTCTGTCTTTATTCAAATATTATGCCCTTTTAATGAAAATTTCTTTGTAACACAATTCAAAGTTGGGTAAAGTAATGCTTCCTATCTTCTTTTTCCTAAGGGATGCTTTTAATTATTCGTGGGTGTTTATTGTTCCAAATGAATTTCAGGAATATTTGACCCAATTTTTTGAAGAACGTCATGAGTATTCTTAGAGGAATTGCATTAAATTTGTACAATGACAAAAATATTGGGAGCAATAACATATGGTAGATCATTTGCATTGCACATGGCTGCCCAGGATAGACCTGGGTTCAATCCCCAGAATCCCATATGGTCCCTAAGCCAGGAGCAATATCTGAGCCAGGAATAACTCCTGAGCATCACCAGGTGTGGTCCAGAAATCAAAACAAAAAATCTGTACAATGCTTTGGGGAGTATTGCCATTTTAATGATGTTAATCCTACCAATACACAAGCAGGGTATATGTCTTCATTTCCCATGTGTCTTCTTTTATTTCTAGAAGAAGGGCTTTGAGTTTTCTTTGTATAGGTTCCTTACGCCTTTAGATAAGTTGACTATAAGATATTTGAGTTTGTGAGACACTAATGTGAATAGGATTGCTATTTTAATGCTCATTTCTTCTTTATCATTATTGGTGTTCAAGAAGGCCATTGATTTTTGCATGTTAATTTTGTAGCCTGACACTTTGCTATGTGAATTTATCATTTCTGGAACTTTTTTGGTCTAGTGTTTAGGGTTTTCTAAATACAGCATAATGTCATCTGCAAACAGTGAGAGCTTGAGTTCTCCCTTTCCTATCTGGTTGCCCTTGATATCTATTTCTTGCCAAATCACTATGTCAAGTACATTCAGAACTATGTTGAATAGGAGTGGTGAGAGAGAGGGGCCTTGCTTGTACCAGATTTTAGAGGAAAGGCTTTTAGTTTATCTCCATGGAGAATATTTGCCATTGGTTTGTGGTATATGGCCTTGGCTATATTGAGAAAAGTTCTTCCATTCCCATCTTGATGAGAGATTTTTTTTTATCAAGAATGGGTGTTGGACGTTACCAGTGCTTTCACTGCATCTATTGATATGATCGTATGGATTTGGTTTATTTTTGTTAATATTGTGTATTATGTTGATTGATTTATGATTTAACCAATCTTGCATTCTCGGAATGAGACCTACTCGGTCATGATGTATGACCTTTTTGATGAGGTATTGGAACCTAGTTGCTAGAATTTTGATGAGGATCTGTCTTCATTAGGGATATTAATCTGTAGTTTTCTTTCTTGGAAGAATCTCTCTCTGGTTTTTTTAATCAAGGTGATGTTGGCTTCATAAAAACTATTTATGAGTGTTCCTGATTTTTCAGTTTCATAAAAAAGCCTGAAAAGTGTTAGTAGTTCTAAATATCTTGAAAGGTCTGAAAGAATTTTATAATGCATCAATTTAGACTGGGATTTTTGTTTTGGGGAAGATGTTTAATTTCAATTTCCTTAGTAGAGATTTGTCTATTTAGATATGTTATATAATCTAACCTCAAAACCAACCAGGTCAGCCTCCCTTCGGTTCCGGCCATGGGGCGGGCGCCTGCATCTTTGGTGACTCTAGATATGTTATATAATCATGGTTCGACTATGGAAAATTATAAGTCTGAGAATTTATCCATTTCTTTCAGGTTCTCATGTTTTGTTGCAAAGAGTTTCTCAAAGTAGTCTCTGTTTACCCTTTGAATCTTTGTAGTATCTGTAGTGATCTCCCTCTTTTCATCTGAATTTGGCATGTTAACTCTCTCCATTTCTTTGTGAGTTTTGCTAATGTTTTACTGATCTTGTTATTTTTTTTCAAAGAATCAATTTTTGTTTCATTTATCATTTGAATTGTTCTTTGTATTTCCACTTCATAAAATTCTCCTCTAAGCTTTGTTATTTCCTTCTGTCTATATATTTTTTATTTATTTTGTTGATAAATTTCTAATTTTATGACCTGTGTCATTACGTTATTTACGTAGGTGCATTCTTTCTTCCTGACATGTTTTTGCAAAGCTATAAAATTTCCTCTTAGCATTGATTTTGATATTTCTTACAAATTCTGATAATTTGTGTCTTCATTCACACTTGTTTCCAGGAATCTTTTGAAGTTTTGTTTGAGATCATCCTGGACCCACTGGTTGTACAGCGAGATGTTTAATTTCTGGATATTAAAGTTTTCTTCTGTGTCCCTTTGCATTTCACTTCTAATTACAGTGCTTCATGATCTGACAAGTTGGCCTGTAATATTGCTCTCCTCTTAATGTTATAAAGTTATGTTTTATGGTCCAACATGTTGTCTACCATGGAAAATGACCCATGTGCATTTAAGAAGAATGTGTAACCAGTTTTTTTGGGGTAGAGTGTTATATATATACTATATGTATACATACATACACATATGTGCATATATATACACTAGGCCACTTTCTTCCATTTCCCATTTCAGAGCTTGTCCATATATTTTTTTTATTTCAGACTGACAGGTCTGCTACAAATCTTAAGGATGCTCCTTTGCATGTTATTTTCCTTATTGATCTTGCTGCTCTCAATATTCTATCCCTATCTGTGGTATTCTACTTTGTGACTAGGATTTGTACTTTTCTTCAATTATCTTTTAGCTATTGCACTTTGGACATGCAGAATTTGATTGCATGTTATCTTTATTTTTGAAAGTTTCTCTGCAATGATGCCCTTGACTGTTGATTCTTGCTGTGAATTCTCTTCCTGGGTCCCTGGGACTCCAATGATTCTTGTGTTGTTTCTGGTGAGTTTATCAAAGACTTCAATTTTCATTTGTTTACTTTCTTTGAGGATTTTTTCCATTGTTTGAACATTTTTAAGGTTCTTTTCCAATCTCTTCTGTTATATGGAGCTGTTATTCACTTCACCTTCCAGCTCACTGATTCTGTCCTCAGCCTCTGTTACTTTGTTGGAGAGAATTTCCAGAGAGGTTTTCATTTTGGCTGCCAAGTTTTCTAGTTTTTAGTTCTGTTATTTCAGCTTGAAGTTTTATGTCTATTTTCATATCCTCTTAATTCTTATTTGTGGTTTGTTCAGCTCTGCCTATGCTTTCTTCCATATTGCTCCATATTCCTCCATATTGCTTCTCTAAACTCCTTATACCAGAGACTACATAGGTGGTCAGAACTTTTTGGGTTTTCTTAACGGCCATCTTTGTTCTCTATGCATGGTGGAGACCTGCATTGTTTTTCATTGTCATACTTGTAGTGAGGTGTTTATTTTACATGTTTTGCTAACTAGGAGATATGCACTGTCATGAAGTGAAGCAAACACACATGGTGGTGATCAAGCTCCATACTTCATGAGCTGGATAAGCTCCCTTCTATTGATCAGGAGCTCTTTGGGGTGGCGGGGTTGTTCATGGCAGTAGCTTGTCAGTTCAAAATGGCCCTATATGCAAATGCACACAACAGGGAGAAGGCTCTGCCCTTCGTGGGTGGGTCAGCTCACTTCTGGTGATGCACTATTAGGAGCTTTTCTGGGCAGGGTGGCTCAGGATATCCTCTTGTCAGTTCACAATGGCCCCAGTGTACAAATGTACACACCAGGGATCAGGCTTGCAATGAAATTGTTTTTTAAAAAGTCAATTAAAAGGAAATTTGTGAAAAAGTTTAAATCTCACAATGGTCTCATTGTCTGAAGGTATATAAGCTATTGCCAGTTGAGCATTCAGTATTACTGGTTTTGTTTGTTGAGCTTAGGTGGCTTCTATGCTACATTCACATCTTATTTAGTGTGCTCCTACTGCAGGGGTAGTATTGAGAAATTTGGTAGTATCATGTGGCCCCTACACTTTCCAGGAACTTCAGGATTTTGGAGCTGAGCTTATGATTTGATATACTGCAGCTGTAAGATGTGGGTGTGGAAGTTAGATGACATTTTCAGCAAGATCATGGAGTTTTGAGCCCTCAAACTGGCAGACCTGGAGCCAAACTTCATTGCTCATGATTAATCTCTGAAGAGACTACAAACTGACAAACACTCCAGGTACGTTGATTTGGGGGATGAAAACCATGGAGTCTATTAGGAATATGGGTGTGAAACCTCCTCCTAGATCCCTCCATTCTTCTTGAAGCCCCAGAAGCCATGCCCATGTCTCCCAGCAGCAGCCATATTTACACATTGTCCAACTCCATAGACTCACTTACTCTCGAAGGAGATGCAAGTCAAGCCGCAAGAATTCATGGATACTGATCTTTCAGCTGAAAACTCCAGAGTGTTCTTGGTGCCGAGTCTCCACTCTGCATTGTCCTGGCAGCCACATCAAAGCCGTACAGTGGCCACTGCCCAAGTCACTGCTTCACAACTAAACTCTGTAATCACCAAATTGCCAAAGTGCCTTTCTTTCTTTCTTCTTTTTTTTTAGGTCACACCCGGCAGCGCTCAGGGGTTACTCCTGGCTCCATACTCAGAAATTGCTCCTGGCAGGCACGGGGGACCATATGGGGCACCGGGACTCGAACCGATGACCTTTTGCATGAAAGGCAAACGCCTTACCTCCATGCTATCTCCCGGGCCCCCAAAGTGCCTTTCTTTAGCTGCAGGGCCTCACCTCTATTTTTCTGTCCTCGCATTTTGGAAAGTGATCTCTTTGCAGAAGTTTGATATAGTCCAGTTCCTGTTACCTGAAAAACAGGATTTCAGGAAGACAAAAAGAGGAAATGAGGCAAACTCTCCTGTGAATGAATATTGTCTATGGCTGAATAATCTCTGCAAATAAAAGACTAGAATAAACAAACCACTGCCAGGAAAATCTTTTATCTTCTGCCTATGAAATCTATATGCAAAATTCCTTGAGCAAAATCTTAATTTTTCTTGAAAGAGAAAAAGCAAAAACTAATGTGAAAATGTAGAATAGAATACCAAAATTTATGGAAATGCTTGATTTGAAGGATTATAAGTAAAAATGTAAATAATCTGTTTGATTCATTCCAACTGTACTATGGACTCTTGGAGGGAGTTGGTGATTCTTTGGTATTTGTAGAAAGAATAAATATTTGCTTCATAGCCCTGTGGTTTCTTGTCAAGGTGTAGAAAGAGAGAAGCACAGTACGTTTACCAGGTAGGCCATAGCTCTAGATAAGTGTCTTGACCACCTTCAGACAGACCTTTCTGAGATACATAATAGCATGATAGGATTTTCAGTAAGTAGATGGGAATGGGGAGAAGTGGATAATACTTTCTATTTTCAGTCTAGAAAAATGCACCCATAAAGGGCTTTATGCTTGAAGGTGATAAGGACACCTTAAACAAAGATGGTGAAATCAATAAACAGTTCCTCAGTGGTCAATAAACTTTGTGGTGAAAGTTTTTAAAAAAAATTAATAAACTCTGTTTCTGACATACCTCTATACAATACCCAGGAATTTAGGAATAATTTATGGTAGGTGATATAACAGGCATTTAACAGCTATATTCATGCTTAAACAGGACAGAAATAACTTTCAATTATGCTGCTCATATTTGAGCACAGAACTTAAAACAGCTCCAATTTATATGATTTCTTCTGGAAGAAAATTGTGAAAATAAATACAACTGGTCATTTTATTTCAGTGTCATTTTGTTTTAATGTTGATGAGAGCAAGAAGCCCCAGCTGACAAAGAATGAAATGTATTAATGCGGGATAAACTTCTATAGTTCTTTAGCTTAAGTCATAATTTCCAAGGACCTTCTCAAGATGACTTACGGTGTATATAAGCTCTATTTAAATGAAAGTTATCGGCTTAAAGAATACATATGCATGTGTAATCAGCAAATGCAGATCTACTTTCTTCTAGAAAAAGTGATGTCCATTTCCCATCTCATGGGCAGGAAGAAGGATACAGCTGTGTTCAGCTGCCATTCCAAATGACTCAATACACAGAATGCGTCTTTGAGGGGCCTGGGAGATAGCATGGAAGTAAGGCGGTTGCCTTTCATGCAAAAGGTCATCGGTTCGAATCCCGGTGCCCCATATGGTCCCCCGTGCCTGCCAGGAGCGATTTCTGAGCATGGAGCCAGGAGTGACCCCTGAGCACTGCCGGGTGTGAACCAAAAACCAAAAAAAAAAAAAAAAAAAAAAAAAAAAGAATGCGTCTTTGAAGAAAGAAGTGCATATGTTACTCACCATGAGGTTCATTTTTATCAAACTGCTTTTTTGTTTCTGTTTTCAAAAAGCCATTTTGTTAGAGACATAGCTGATTGTTTTTTATGCTTGTTTGTTTGTTTGAACTATGGGTAGAACTATGGTCTTAGTCGAGAGGTTCTGGGACAAGGCCAAGTGATATTTAGAGTCAAGTCTCAGAATTTTCTTACTCTGGAAAAACAAAGTAGTTTCTAGCTGGGAAGAAATTAAGGAGAGTGAAAAGCCACAGATTGGTCACACATTTGAAGGATAGTATGAAATAAAAGACAGTTGAACATAAAGGAGCAAAGAGATGAGAATTAGAAGTTAGAAGTTGTAACTATTGTCAAAAGTGATTATTAATGGTATTATAGACCATATAATATGTAAAAACTAAATAACTTTAAGAAGTGAGTTCATTGACCGGTGTGGTGGTACAAGGGGGTAAGGCGTCTGCCTTCTCTGTTCTAGCCTAGGGCAGACCGCAGTTCGATCTCCTGGTGTCCCATATGGTCCACTATGCCAGGAACAATTGAGGCATAGCCAAGAGTAACCCCTGACGATCACTGGGTGTAGCCCCAAAACAGACAAAACAAATAAAAACAAAACAAAAAAGATGAGTTCACTAGGGCAATTTTACAGTGGGTTGGGTTCAAGATTTGTATGTGACCAACCAGAGTTCAATCCCAAGTGATTTTATATGGTCTCTCAAACACGCTATAAATTAACCTTGGGCATAGAGCCAGCATAGCCAGATTGGTCCCACATAAAACAAAAAAGTTAATAAAGCTGGATTAATGAAGCTCAAAAAATGATAAAGTGATTTCACAAATATAGACTTTAACAAGCCTGGTCTCTTACCGAAGGACACATAGCTCTTTGGTTAACGTTTTCCATTTCGTAGTCTGGTTAAGTTAGCTCAGGACTGACAACCATGAAGAACTATATATTTTTGGGTAGAAGTAGATTAGTTGAATGCTGTCAAACAGTACCTGTAGTAAAGGGTTGACATAAAGATTAATGATATAATATCCGTTGTGAAACTTAGAACATTGCACAGTTCAACAAATATTTACTGAGCTGTATTTATTGAGTGCAAAGCACTGTAATTGCCATAAGGAGAATATAGAAGTGGCATGCATTCTATAATTTCTGTAATTATTCCAGGTCATGTTCCAGGTACAGTGCCAATTTATATGTGGATGTGTGAAAGACAGAGAATTAATCAGGCAATTAATTAATCAGGCAAGATATGTTGTAGAGAAAGACTGAGTTGCTAGCCATAACAACTATTACTTAGGATTTTAGTTGCATAGAATATCTTATAAGAATGCAAGGCAATTATGTCACTGCAGTAGTCTAGATGGAGAAGATTTGTGTTTGATTTACTTTGGCGATAGTGTGAAGAGAATAGGGATGACAGGACTGACAGATATCTTAGAGAGCTGAATTGGCTATGAGTTGTTGACTGAATGAGGTAGTAAACAATCAAGACAACAATTAAACAAGCCTAAGAATAGATGAATAGTATCAGTGGAAAATCAGCTGGTGTCATTGATTTGAAAGGGGTGATTTGCTTGATTTTGAAACATCTAAATGGAGATACCAGAAAGACTTTTAGAAATTAGAAACATATAAGAGGAGATTTAACTATAATTGTTTTTTGGGTCTTTTGGGTGGTGGGTATACTACACTAAGCAGTGTTCAGGGCTTATTCCTGGCTCTGCTTTCACTCATAGTGGGGGCTCTGGGAAGCATATGGGGTATTAGGAATATAACCTGGGCCAGCTACCATAGTGCAAGTAAATTGCCCTGCCTCCTGATTATCTCCTGGACCCTGCAATGGATTATTATAGATATCAGTGCTTTCTCTATGCTAATGTACAGCACTTTCATTTGCAACAATTTGTACATGACTTCTATTAGCTCCGTATGAGGGAGTTTGTTTTATTTACTGTTACAAAAAAGAGAGAAATTTGTCTTTATTATCCTTTTAAAAATATTGAATCACCATGGCATACAAAATTGCAAAGTTACTTATGATTGACATTCAATCATATAATGTTTGAGTTTTTACCCCTTGACCAACATCTATTTCC
>PVKC010018170.1:0-19795 GCA_004027635.1 Crocidura indochinensis
AAAAAAAAAAAAAAAAAAAAAAAAAAAAAAAAAAAAAAAAAAAAAAAAAAAAAAAAAAAAAAAAAAAAAAAAAAAAAAAAAAAAAAAAAAAAAAAAAAAAAAAAAAAAAAAAAAAAAAAAAAAAAAAAAAAAAAAAAAAAAAGCCATGATCTAAAATTAGAAGACAGCTAACTGAATGAGAGAAAATTTTTTCACTCATCAGATCAGATAAAGTTTGATATCTAGGATATATAAAGTACTCACAAAGGTCAAGTAAACAAAACCTAAATACCATATCAAAAAATAGAAGACTAAGTGAACAGACATTTCTCTGAGGAAGACCACCAACAGATGGCCAACAGGCACATGAAAAAATTCTCACCATCATTTATCATTAGGGAAATCCAAATCAAGACAACAATAAGATATCATCTTACACCAGTGAGTGTGACACATAGCAAAAATACTGGTAACAATCTGTGTTGGCAGAGATGTGGTGAGAAAAGAACTATCATTCACTGTTAATGGGAATGTTGCCTGGTCCAATCCCTATGGAAAACAGAATGGGGGGTTCTCAGTGAACTCAAAATTGAGCTGCCATAAAACCCAGATATTCCTCATTTAGGTATCTATCTACAGGACAGAAAACCATTCATCTGAAAGGATGTACACACTGCCATTCATTGCAGCACTCAGTACAATAGCCAAAATCAACCTAACTGTCCAACAACAGATGTGTGGATCATAAAAATGTGGTACATATATACAATGCAATACTACATAGATGTAAAAAAATGATGCAATCATACAATTTGCAGCTACATGAATGAAACTGGAAGATATTATGTTAAATTAAGTAAGCCAGAAGAAGAAGGATAAATACAGAATATCACTTATGTGTGATATTTAGAATAACTTCAGGAAGAAATGCAATGGTCTTGGGGCCAAAGCCATGGCACAAGCAGTAAGCCATTAGCCTTGCACTGGCTGACCTAGAATGGGTAGCGGTTCGATCCCCCGATGTCCCATATGGTTTCCCAAGCCAGGAGTGCAAATTTCTGAGTGCATAACCAGGAGTGACCCCTGAGCATCACCAGTTGTGCCCCAAAAAGCAAAGAGAGAAAGAGAGAGAGAGAGAGTGTGTGTGTGTGTGTTTGTGTGTGTGTGTGTGTGTGAGAGAGAGAGAGAGAGAGAGAGAGAGAGAGAGAGAGAGAGAGAAATTCAATGGTCTAAATGGGGGTTGACCCATAATATAGCAAGGAGAAGGAAAGAAACTGAGTGGAAAAGGAAAATCACAAATTTGAAAGGATGGGGGTCTGAGCCAAGTGGTCTCAGATTCATTAATAGTGTTTAGAAAGACAGAACTAAATAAAAGGCAATAACAATGGAATCAAGAGACCCAATCTTTAGCAATCTAAGTTTAAAGTGGGCCCATTATAACTAGCAACTTGGGGCCAAAGGAGCTGGTATGGTATGGTATGCACTTGGGAAACATTGATGGAGGGAGGCAGACTCTGGTGTTAAGATTGTCCCTGATTCATTGTATGTCTGAAATCCAACTATGAAGGCTTCTGTACATCACAATGGTTACAATAAAATATTAAAAAATAAAAATAAATAGCATCTGTTTTCTTCATCAAAAGAATATCTGCCTCAGAAATATGCCACAGGAGGGGACTGGGGAGAACTGAGAGAAGGCAAATCTACAGGGAGGGAAGCATTCAACCAGGAAAAGGAAGGGGTGATGAAAGGTGGTAAGAGTGTTATTATGAATTCTTATCAGTAACAACACTATAAATCACAATGCCAAAATTTTGGGGTTTTTTTAAAGGACTTTTCTTACTGGTAGATGAGAGGCAAATGAGGTATGGATGTGGTCATAGGTAGAAGGAGGTGGGTACTGTTAAAGGAATCAGTGCTGAAATATTGTATGCCTCAGGCCCAATTATAAATAACTTTGTAATTGTATAGTTACCTATTTTTAAAAGCATGCCTACTTCTAAAGCTGAAACACAAAGGTGGTAATTTTGCAAGCATAAATCGCAATTACTCTCTAGGATCTATACTCACCGTAAGTCCTATGTCTCCTTTTGGTCCTTGTAACCCCTACTTAATGGAAGAAGAATAACAGTCAATATAGGCTGAAACCAAATGTAGAAAATTATAGAAACACCTTTGAAATAACTTCTTGCCTGTTTTCCTGGAGATCCAGGCTCTCCAATTTCTCCTTTATCACCTTTCTTTCCTACATCACCCTGTTCTCCATGTTCTCCCTTTATAACATAATAAAAACAACCAGTTAGAGCATGAATATTAAAGTCAAGTAATAAACTTTCTAAATAAAGTAAGTTTATTTGAAACTGTCACTCTTGAAGATTTGGATTTTTTTATATACATGTTTTTTATTTTAACAACGTGATTACAAAGTTGTTCAAAATTGAGTTTCGGTCTTACAATGTACACCCCCTACACCCATGAACATTTCCCACCACCAATGTCCCCAATTTTCCTCCCTCCCTCCCTATGGGGCATATTGTAAGGGGGAGTAAGGAGCATTTTTACTTATATACCCTACCCCTTAATCTAATTCATGATGAACCAGATAAGCCACCTAGAGAAACTATAGAATGAGTTTATGACATTCAGGAAACTCATTTATTATGGCTGAGTTATCTGTTACCTTCTGTATAATATGCCATAAGGAGGTATTCCTTTATCAGCTGACGTTTAAGGATGATGGCGGTAAGATTTTACAAAGTAAACATATTTGCAGTTAGAAAAGGAATGATATTAACCACAAACTGTCATTTTTCACTAAGAAAATATTACAAAAAAGGATTATAATGAGAATGACTATGTAAGCTCTTCCAAAGCTCACATCTACCCACTGAATGTCTAAGCCTGATCATTTTTCTGAGGTACTGAAAAGCTTACCTTCTTGCCTGGGAGACCATGACCCACCATTCCTTTTATCCCTGGAAAGCCTTGAGGGCCTTGTTCTCCCTGAACAATACACAATGAGAAGGCAATATTTGTGTTATTTTTTAAGATAACTGATGATATTCTTTAAGTCAGAAGCATAATTGCAATTTCTAAATTGCATATAGCATCATCAAAAGTTGGGGGGAATACAACATTAATTCAGTTCTTCATAAAAAAATTGCTGAATATGGGTTAGAAATGAGGGAAGTTGATTTACTCATCTGTTATTGTATTTGCCTAAATAGTCCCATTTTGCTAATATCAAACTTTAAATAGGATACAAATCAATTCAAAATAATAAGCATCTGTGGCTTTAATGGTAATTTTTTAGCATCAATAATATTTTTCTATATTGTTACATTTAAAGAAATTTATTATCTTAATGCTGTAAATGTATTTCTCCAATTAATTTCAAGGAATTGTTTATACAATTCACCATATACTGGTAGTTTAATTCCTGATAATGTATAGCAACATTAATCAACTTATTTAAATTGAACCCACGCTTAATTCAGAAAATAAAAATGTTCTTATTTCAGGATATTTTTAACTTGCTGCATTTTATACTAATGTTATTTCTTGTTCCCATTCCTTAAAACATGGATCTAAAGATTTTCATGATGTTGAGCATGAAACAAGAATAATCACTAGTGAATATGCAATTATAATATTGATGTTTCTTGAAACCTATACGTGACTTCTTTGTAAATCCAAATCACTATTAGCAACAATTTTGTGACAAAAATTTGAAGGAATCCTGGAATTTTATTTGATTATTTTTAATTTCCTTCTTAAATATGTCACTACTACATTTAGTAGAATTATTGGTGTGTTGATAGAATCTCCAGACTAACTAAAAGGGAGCGCAACTTGGGGTTGGGGTAATATATGTGCATTTTGTCATAAACATACTAAGGCTTGACAGTCACCACTCCAGAGAGATAGAGAAGCCATTCAAAGCCAATCTTGAAAGAAATCACAGAGGCTTGTTGAAGACTATTCCAGAGATCACCTAATTTGTGTCTTTAATATATCATAATTATCTACTTAAAAATTGGGGTTACATCTACTTATTTATTTTCTCTGCTGTATTGCACTGCATGAAACAGGCTGTCCATAGTTAACTCAAGAGTCCTATTAACTAGCTCACAGTTTACCCATGAGGGTTTTTCTACCATTTCTCTACTACAAATAATTCCTTCATGAATACTCATATCCCCAGAGGGAAATTTTTCATTAAAATGAACTTTACACAAAAGGACACAAAACAAATGCGTGCAAGTGGAAATACTCTATTTGCCATTAAATGCCCAGTTTCTTGGCCCAAAACTGCAGCCTCTTACAATGAACCAACTTGTTGAATTCTAAGACCCTTATTATCATTTTTGTGTTGTATTTCTAAATGGATGCTGGAATCCAGTTATAATTTTGCATCCTCAATTCAGTTCTAGATGATTTGGAAACCTTACAATGGTCAGATTGCACAGAGATCACTCACTTGATGTATTTTTTGCACAGGATCCCTTGAGGAAAGCACAATGCTGCAGTAGAGTGGGCCTATAGAGGGCCCAGAAAGCTTTTGAAATATGTTTCAAACCTGTTCAAGGGGACTAATCCCTGAACAGAGTGCCCCCTACATTAATTGTTTTGTTGACTGCAGGAGAGAGACAAAGATTATTGATATTTATTTAGTTTATAATCAAGGAAAAATACATTTTGGGGGAGGCATAGCATATATAGAGGTACTCTTGACCACATGCTCAAGGGTCACTTTTGGCAGGGCTTAGAGAAACATCTGTAGTGCTAAGCATTGAATCTGCATTGACCACATACGAGGCATGTGCCCTACCCATTGTATTATGCCCTAGTACATCATGGAAAAATAATAATTGTTTTTATTTTCCTAATCAAAAAACCCCGTAGAATTGAGATCTCAAGAAAATTGAAGAGGACTTGGTGCCAGTTTAATAATTCTGAAACAATATATCAGCATTTAGCTTCCATGATGAAATAAAATAGAGGAGAAAATTCAGCTGTCTCCAAAGATTGTGTTCCTTACTTGGGTGAGATGGAGTAAAGGAATATGTAATGGAATATGTGGATAGCAAATATCAAACTATTCCATTATTGAAAACCATGGTCTTCTAATGGGGAGCTCCTACAGTCTCTACTGAAACTCTTAGGATAGAAAGGTCTGCTTTATGCAGACTTTATGGTCAATTATAGAGCAATAAGAAGGGCAATGAAAAGATGCTTGCCAGAGATTCTGCTGTTTTCTAAGTAAAAAGAAAATAATGATCAGAAAGTTATTCTCTTAGGAATGCTGCATCACTAAGTGACAATTGGTAAAGTTAATCTCAGATGTTCCATAAGATTATTGAGGGCATTTTCATTCAGCAAGGCTCCAGATACTTGTAATGGTAGCTTGGGGTTACAGGGAGATGTTTGGAACTACTACCCCCTGAGTAAATAACACAAAGGTTCTAAATGAGGTGTAAGCAAGAGTAAACATCCATGGGAGAGCAGTTAAAGGAAATATATGATTGTCCCAATTCCAGAAAACAGGACAGGAAGGAACAAAGACACAGTGAGCCAGTGGATGGAGAATGGTCACTGGACTTTATTTATTTAGACCAATTGGGTTATGACATACATTTATAATAATCTTTCTTTTTAAAATTTTTCCAGATCTTACAGTAGCTAATATATAAAATTGGCAGATATATATAGAAGGTATTCAATACATATTTGACTCATTACCTGTAAGAAATTGCACATTGCCAGTATAGTTAAAAGCTATTGGAGCTTCATGGTCCTGGCCTGAGGATAAAAACCTCAGAGGAGTGAATTATCATTTTTAGCTCCATGTAAGGAATACATTTTACATTACTTTATAACATAGATATTTCATATATACTTTTTAACACTGTAGTCATTATAGGGAAGCTGGGTTTCTCTATAATAAAAGGATTTTTTGGTTTTTTAATCACTACTTCACTTAAAAATATTTGAAGGCTTTCTTTCTTTTTTTAATCTGATTAGAAACCTCTAGCAAGTCAACCCATGCCTTAGCTTGGCAAGGGTGAATGCTTCCTATTCAGTTAGATTTTTTTCCCTTACACCTCAGGAATATGATAAATGATTTCAAAAGAAACTTCAGGAAAGGGCTTGTCTATTTGAAGTTATAATTAGATCCAAATTTGAGCCTTGCTTCTTTTTAAGGTTAAAAAATATTATAGTTTAGATTACATTTTTGTAATAGTATTAACATTTATGGTTTCAGTGTTCATCAATTACCTCACCTCATCACTACATTACTGTCCTTAGGTTGTGTCTCTTATTCTCCCTCTTCCTTATCGCCCCCTCCCCCATTCTCTCATCACTCCACTGGCTTCTTCTTTTAAAAGGTTTTCATTATTATAACACTGTATTTACCAAGATGTTTATAATACAGTTGTTTCAGGCACTGAGTGTTCAAATATCAAATTTCACCATTTGTGGGATTACTTCCACCAGTGTGGAAGCGTCCCCAGTTTCCCACCCCTGAGCCCTTGCAGACAGAAACAAATTTACTTCATAATGTTTGTTCAATCATAAAGGAAATGTAATAATCTTAACTTAGATAAAAATAGTCAATTTGAAATAATTGTTATATCTCTCAATGGTATTAAAGTCATTATCTAAGGATTTACTGGGCTGCAGTCGGTGCTAGCTGAGCCTTCTGTGTTAGTGTTTAGGCTCTAAGAGCATGGCAGTCTTGGATGCAACTTTCCCATCAGATTTGCTGTGATCTTAACAAACTGACATTACTGTGAAATTTAGAGATGTTGGGGCATGCATGGTTCAGTATCCACAAACCTGGAGAAAATTTAGTGACTTGACAGCTTGATAAGGTAAAGTTGTGGAATTAGGTTGTTGCTGTTGAAGGGTGTCAGTTTTGGCTGTGGGCTGTGGGAACCTTCCCCTATTCATAAAAGGCTCCAAAGTTATCAGCCCAGACCCCAGTCAACTTGGGAAGATTCAGAAGCCATCTTTTTTAATAGCTGATTTTTATTCATAAATGTGATTTGATACATCGTACATTTAGAAAATTTAAATAACTAAAGGCAAGTTAGAATTTTTTAATTAATTAAATATCTTTATTCAAGCACCTTAATTATAAAAATGGTTGTAGTTGGGTTTCAGCCATAAAAATACACCCCCCCTTCACCAGTGCAATATTCTAACCAACAATGCCCCCTGACTCCGACTCCATCCAAACCATCTGTATAGGACACAAGCACTCTACTTATCTCACTCATTAACATTGTCACCATAGGGGCCGGGCGGTGGCGCTGGAGATAAGGTGCCTGCGCTAACCTAGGACGGACTGCGGTTCCTCGTGCCTGACAGAAGCGACTTCTGAGCGAATAACCAGGAGTAACCCCTGAGTGTCATCGGGTGTGGCCCAAAAACAAACAAAAAAGAAACCCAAAAAAACATTGTCACCATAGTTGTCAATGTAGTTATATCTCTAACTGCACTCATCACTCTTTGTAGTGAGCTTCATATCATGAGTTGGTCCTTTCAGCCCTTATCTCTACTATCTCTGGGCATTATTACAATAATGTCTTTTATTTTTCTTAAAACCCATTGATGAGACTATTCTTTGTCTTTCTCTCTCCCTCTTACTTATTTCACTCAACATAATGGGTTCCATGTACATCCATGTATAGGAAAATTTCATGACTTCATCTCTCTTGATGGCTGCATAATATTTCATTGTATATATGTACCATAGTTTCTTTAGCCATTCATCTGTTAAAGGACATCTTGGTTGTTTCCTAACCTTTCAAGATGAACTATTACCTATCCTTTTCAGGTTCTTTCATGAAATTGAAGAATCGGGAACACTCCAATAGCTTTTATGAAGCTAACATCACCCTGATACAAAACCAGAGAGAGATGCTTCCTAGAAAGAAAACTACAGACTAATATCTCTGATGAACACAGATGAAAAGATCCTAAACAAAAATACTAACAAATAGGATACAATTCTTCATCAAGAAGGTCATACACCATGACAAGTAGGTTTCATTCCAGAATTGCAAGGATGGATTAACATATGTAAATTAATCAAAATAATACGTCATATCAACAAAAAATAAAAACCACATGATCATATCAATAGATGCAGAGAAAGCATTCAATAAAGTCCAACACTCACTCTTTTTTGTTTATTTTTTGTGTTTAGGGTCACACCCCGCAGCGATCAGGGGTTACTCCTGGCTCTATGTTCAAAAATCGTTCCTGGCAGGCTCAGGGGATCATGTGGGACTCCAAGATTCAAATCACCATCCTTTGCATGCAGGGCAAAAGCCCTACCTCCATGCTATCTCTCCAGCCCATCAACACCCATTCTTTTTTTTTCCCTCATATTTCCTACCTGCTGTACTGTACCTCTGGAAATTATCACATAGAATTTAATGCAGAAAATTGAATAGTTACTGTGGTTCCTGAATAATTTTGTATAGTTTGTAGCAATCAATGCTACTTGTTCACAGTTCCAAAATGTCCTGTGTTATCAGCCCCAAACCAGTTTACCTAAAGTGTGATCAGATTAGTGTACCCAACGGGAATCATGGAATGTTAGTAATGAGGCCATTGAGAAAATTGTGATTCTGGCTGATAGAGAAAGCAAACATGACTTCAGCAGGGTGGAAGCTTGGCCACCCTCTCCTCCCAAGATGGTCAAATTTCTGCTGTGTGGACCAGTGTACCTATAATCTTTCACAGCACGTGTTACATCTTGTTCCAGAAAAGAGTCTATGAAGCAGGCCCAGTTTGAAAATGGTTACTGCATTTGTGGGAGCAGTTATAGGCTTCTCAGAAGAAGGAAAATATGGGAGGAGGGTGTGCGAGCTCACTCCATAAAGCCATGGTGACGTCAGCCTCCAAACTGGCATACCTGTAGTATGATCAGATTGATGTTCCCAAAGGGAATAGTGATGAGGCAAGTATAATAAGAAAATGGTGATTCTTCATTATGGAGGTAGCAAGCATGGCTTTGGCTGTATGGGGACTTCTCTTCCTGAGATAGCCAGCTTTTTGCTTTGTGGGCTGGTATATATTGGTTTATATTTTTACAGGGCTTAGTTTATACAACTTCTTCAAGGAATGAGTAAGTCTAAGGAGCTGGTTTATTTCAAACCTGGTGACTACTTTTATACCCAACTTTTTAACCATCACATTTTACTCTTAGATCTAACTTGTTGAAACTTTAATTTTTATATTTTTTAGATTCTGAGAAATATATTTCTAAGGATAATATATAGCTACCTAAATATTTTGATAGTTTTTTCTTCTGAAGAAACAACAGTTTTCCTTTTTAAATATTGTCCTTTTTAAATATTTTCTTGGTGTAAGAAGAATAATAAAATTCATAAATGATCCAAAATAGCACATGGATGCCTGGCTAATAAATGACTGTTGAAAACCAGAGAAAGCTGCTTCCATTCATAAAGACATACTAACTAGACATACTAAATTACCAATTAAATGATATCTTTTTTTCTCTGAATTCCTCACAGAAGTATGGTTACAACTCATTCATTCATATCAGAGGGAGCTAGATTCTTGCAAGGAGAAAGACTTAGCATTCACTTACCTACTGCACATGCCAGATGTCATATAAACCAGTAAGAAAAAAGTCAGCTAAAATTCTTAACTAACTGAAAAGGTCCAGTGTGAATAGTGTAAGATGAAATAATGCTTCAGAACTTCAGATGCATGAGAAATGTGTACACACTCATAAGCCTTTTATGGGAGATTTCATCAGGGTTCAAAGGATAGATAATGAGTCACCAAAGTTTCCTTAGTGGTACAGACCATGGGGAATGAGTAATAATAGTCCAGGGAAAGAAATAAAGTTGTTATGGGACATGATCTTATGATTCCAAGGAAAAGACAGCAGTTACCTTTGGTCAGGGAGGATGTCCCATAGCAATTGGGGAAGGAGATAGAAAAAATATTCAAGGAATGAATCCTGGGTCCCTGATATTCAGAGATGCTTAGCTGCTTAGGAAGGATAGGAAACTACCCAAACTTAGGGCTTTCTTAGGCACTTAATTGAATCAGTAAAAGCATACATAAAAGGATGTATTTTATTGGAAATAAGTAATTTTTTACTAAAAAATGAGAAAAAAATTATAAATTAAAATAAATTAGGAAACACCTGGATGAATAGTCTATTAATTAATAACAGTATGTCAATGACAATTCTGATCTTTATAATTTTACTGTATTATATATGAGAGTACTGCTTGTAAAAATAGTAATTCATTGGGGCAGAGAAAAATTTATGCAACTTTATCTCATTTTTCATAAAAATAACATGTTTGTATGCACATAGATATACATACATGAAAACTCTGATAAGGCAAATGTAGTAAGGGTAACATTTAAGGAATCTAGATCAGGGGTGGCAAACAGGATTTTTACCCTCACTCAAAATGACAAAATGAAATATTTTTAATATATTATTGTTAAAATTATATGCTTTTGTGTGAGTGTTTGTCTGTTTTGGCAGGTCACTGAGTGGTGTGGCTCTCTGACTCTCACAGTTTAAAATTTTGGCTCTTTGTGTTGAACTTGTTCATCACCCCTAATCTTGATAAAGAGTATGTGAGAATTAACTCTGATGATCCTTGCAACCTTTTGGTAAGTGAAGTGTTTTGAAATGAAAATTAAAATAATATCAATAATCAATAAATACCTATCAATGCTGTAAATGCTAAAGGATACTTTGTCCAAAGGATGGGTACCTATAAGCTAGACATATATAAAGTGACCCAAAGTAAAAAAAAAAAAGTTGTGACTTTTCACCAACTGGACATAACATCTGCTTCTTAAATCCAG
Source organism: Crocidura indochinensis (assembly GCA_004027635.1). Taxonomy (NCBI): domain Eukaryota; kingdom Metazoa; phylum Chordata; class Mammalia; order Eulipotyphla; family Soricidae; genus Crocidura; species Crocidura indochinensis. The sequence goes on from PVKC010018170.1 coordinate 10,858, forward strand.
GAGATGCACACTGTTACTGAAATAAATTGCTCTGGGAATTGCAACCATACCAACCTCAGCTCAACATTAATTTTGTTTCACTGGGTTATAGTCAGTTTATAAACCTTGCTTTGCTTATATACCAATGTGATGTGATGTTTTCTACATTGAAATTATAATTATTATTATAAATGCTAATAGAGAAAGCTGACCTTCACCCTGGGCAGATTGAAGGGAGCCGTCAACTATTATTTTCCTGCCTGTTCTAATCAATGTCTCCTAAGTTATTACTTCACAGGGATAATGGAGAAAATTACTTAGAACAAAAATTTCTTTTTTAAATTATATATATGTATATTAGAAACCTTACTATAAGGAAAAATATTTAGTTGTTTTGAAATGTCATAAAATTTTCATTAAACCTGTCTAAAAATTTGAGGGTGAGAAAAACTCAACCATAATATCTGACTCAGACACACTTCAGTGAAAATATTTTACCATTTCACCCCCTGAGGTATGAATTGGGAGGCCTTATCTTTTCTTTTCTTTTTTATTTTTTATATATATATATTTATATATATAATCTTTCACCAGTGCAACATTCCCATGACCAATATCCCAAGTGTCCTTCCTCCCCATCTCACACCGGCTTTCTAAAATTTCACCATTTTAATTTTTAAGTTTATATCCTTTCTATTCACAGATGGATTAATTGATTGCTTTAACACTCTTTGTATTTCTTGATAATAAAATTAGGACTACAGTCAATAATTATAAAATTAATTAAACCTAGATTATTTTCAATTTAGTCTGAAGCTTGAAGTTATCCCCTATGATTTGCCAGTCAGAAATTGTAGGAGCCTGGTAAAATATTGAAAACAAAAGAAATCTCTAGAACTTTTAGTCACCAGTAAAGTTAATTTTAGTTTAAGAGCATTTTTCATAGTAACTCAACAAAAATGAAGAATTTTACTTATGTATAGAATTTTCTTTGCTGTACATTTATACAAGTGTACTAAACTTCTAAACCACTTGGTAGTAGACACCCAATCATTTTAGAAATAAAGAAAGGTTCATTTCTTTGCTTTTCTTCTTTTCTATTTATCACTAATCACTGGGACCCAGGAGAATGATAAATTTGAAGATAGTAGGAGTAAAGTATATTTGAGTGACCCCTTTTGTCAGATTTAATAAAGAAGTCAATATTACGCATGATGCTGACTCATTGGGTAAATTGTAGATAGCAAAATGCATGACCTACTTGAATGGGAAACTACTGTTTGACCTATAATCCACTATGTATTAAAAGACATTATTTTCGTATGCTCTGTGACACTTATGTTATTATGAAAGTTTGTTCACTTTAGAAGTAAAATGGCATTCCCCCTTAATTTGGGAATATGTATAATTTATCCAAAAGTAGAAGGCACTAATCCAGAGATCACTACAACAATTCAATGGTTCAGCATTTTGGTATTTCCTTTTCCTAAAGTTCTGATAGTACAAAATTCCTGTCTAATTTAGCAACTGTCATTAACCTTGTGCCACACGTTATGTACTGTGCTAGGTACTATAAGGTCAGTCTTATTTTCACTAAATTTCAATAATCATCACTGTATATGGTATTTAAGTGTTTAAAAACTCAATTCTACCACATCACCTCAAATTATATCTAATTTCAAAGCAATGCTTTGAAAGGAAATTCTCTCTTTCAGTGCAAAGCTGACAGTTCCTTTGGAGGATCTGCTCATTTTTTTCTTTGTTTTTTCTTTTTTTATTTAAAGAAAAGATATCATATAGTTGACACAATTGATCATAATACAGGAAGAACAAAGGCAAAGTTATTAAAAAAAATAGAAAGAAAACTAAAGAGATGAAAGAGAAAGGAAATAAGAAAAAGTTCAGTAGCAAGTATATTTTTGAAAATTATTGAATCACTGATGAATTCAATAAAGCCCTAGCTAGCTAAAGGTTTAGTAAACTCTTTTTTATTTTTTTAAGGATAAGAGTTAAAGAAATATAGTAAAAATGGTAAGAGTAGCAATTGTTGTTTGCTTAGGCTCAGCTAAATATGGGGAAAATGGAAAGGAAAAGCCTTAGGCCTAAATACGAGACCTTACACCTGAAGTTTTCTGGCATAAGATCAGCTCTGGGCTCCAGGCATACTAGGTTGTCCAACTCGAGTCATTTTCTGGGGTCCCAGTAAGAAAAATTTTCTCACATTCGCTGTTGTTAGTGTCAGGTTTCTGTAGTTATAGATCCTAGATTCTGTGTATATCCTACATTGAAGTCAAGTCAAGATAATGTGGAGTGTCCTCTCCTTTCACCTCACAATTGGAGTGCAATACGAGAGCCCTGCCCTGAAAACAGGTTGTTGTTGCTGTTTTCTAGATGTTAAGAAAACCCTCTTTGGAGTAAGTCGATGCCAGGGGAGTGGTAGGGTCTTCCCTGGTAGAGGATTGCTTCTGGGTGATGTTATAGATAGCCATGGTTCTTTTGTAGATGGTGTCCCTGGTTCAGGGGTGAATGGGCAATGCTCATTCTTCTGAGGCCTGAGCCAGGTCATATGACAATGTTCATTCAAGGTATCAGGCCCCACTGCATTAGAAGATTTGTGTGTTCGTATGTCTATTAGATCAGAACTTGTTTGTATGTGCAATATTTTCCGTTTTTAATGTGTCTATGCAAAAGAGGAACAATGCCACAAGGTATTATTGGTGCATATGGGGGTCGAGGGAACAAGTCCACCAATCCCCGTAACTTGGTTATAACATAAGCTCTAAACAGAGGGACTCTTCTACCAGAATTCCTTATTGAACAGATCACAAAGAACAGAACAGAACAAAACAGTGGAGGAACTTGTCATTATATAAAAGGATATTCAGTAAGGACTATAATAGCTGTTAAAGGAATGCATATAAGATATTCAAAGGATATATACATGTTCTTTTTTTTTATGTCTTTTGAATTAGTTGGGGGAATGTTAAGTCTGGTGCACCATTTTGGTCTGTGATTCGGCCTGTGCAGTCTGATAAGCAATTCACAATAATCCCATATTAGGAGAAATTTTTATTTTTATTTTATTTTTTTTTTTTTTTTTTGGTTTTTGGGTCACACCCGGCTGTGCTCAGGGGTTACTCCTGGCTCCATGCTCAGAAATTGCTCCTGGCAGGCATGGGGAAATTCTTAAGGCGAGACTTCTCAGAAACTGAGTCTCTTAGCAAGCAAAGGTACACAATGAAGGAAGGAGGAGAAAAGGAGGCCTTTGAACCTAGATCAATAGCAACAGTGTACTGGAATCTTCTCAGGTTGAGAGTCTATCTTATCACTTAGGGTGTTGTTTGGCAGTTGACTTTGTGTAGGCATAATGATCTGCTTCTTGAGGAGCCAAGAACTGAGGGTAAAAAGGATTAAATGTGTGGTAATGGTGGTTGGGATGAGGGAAAAAAAGGACTAGAAATGAGATTGTAGGACGCTGGGCCAAAGGGGGAAGGACAGAATACAACATGGACATTCTGCATATTGCAAACATACATTGATACATAGGAAATCCAAGTAACTATCTATAATATAGCACCACACAGTTTTGAAAAGGAAAATGGTGAGAAAAAATGTTGCCAGTGACTGCCCCAATCCTACCCCTCTTGTGCTGAGTGGGAGTTGGGGAAGGTCTGAGGTCCCCCCTAGACTCCTCCCCGACACCCACTTCACTGATCCCCTGGGATGGCACCCAAAGAAGGCCCTGGAGTCTAGGAGGAAGGAGAAGGAAGATGGCTGGGGGTTACCTGAGCCCTCCAGCACCCCTGTGGCTTGGGAAGAGGCCTTTGGCATGTGGTCTCCCCACATCCTATGCCAATGAAAACTGGCTTCCAGAATGGAAGAAGGCTTGGTATCAGGAGGTTCTACTCATTTTTATTCCTCAATTCTATCTGTTAGAAAAGTTGAAGTCAGACAATTTTCCAAACTCTAACCTGATCATAAAAAGTTGCCAGTTTTTTAAGATATTTTTCTTTTAGAAATTGAATTTCTCTAATTTAATGTCCCATTTTGATGTTAACATTCTCTAATGGGAACTAAGACAGCATAATGCTTATTCAATAAAATAGTTCATTTGGTTAGGAATAGAATCTGTGTCTTAATTACTTAATTATTGGGTAAGTCTTTTGTTAAAATGTAGCCCGGCTCAAGCTACCTGGCTGGAATATGTTCCAGTGGACTTAATAGAGCAACAGCATAGATTCATTATTCTTGATTTTCATTCAAATAGTGATCTAGTTCCATTGTGTCCTTCAAGAGTCTGGGATATTGTGTATTTTTATGGTTCAGGGCTGTTTTTCAGTCTATTCTTAATATAAGGCCATTTTTATTTGCAGTAGTTCAAGAACAAGCTATATACAACAATGATTTTCAAAACAGCTCCCAGGGAAACATCCATCAGTCAGACCGAGATGTTTCTGTTACTAAGATTAAAGATCATATTCATTTCCTATTGTTTCTGCAATAAATTAGTATAAATTTGGTAGCTTGAAACAACATAGATTTATTCTCTTAAAGTTCTGGAAGTCAGATATTAAAAATAAAGGTTTTTATTGATCTGAAGTCAAGGTGTAAGCAGGGCAGGTCTCTCCTGATGCAGTAGAAGAAACATTTGCTGATTCTTTCAGCAGTTAGTAGTCCTGTTATTAAACTCCTTCCCCATCTTCTGCTACTCTATCATCATTGCCTCTTCTAGAGTTTAATTTATTATTTCTCCTTCTTTTTTGGACACTTGTGACTTTATTAGAACCTACCCAAGTAATCCAAATAATTGTACAGGATATCATAAGGTAAAATTATAAGAGCATATTCACCAATTCTTAGGCTTGGATCAGGAACATTTGAGCAGTCATTATTCAACCCACTACAACGACATTTTCCCTATTCAAGCAAAAAGTAATTTGAGTGTTATAATTTATTTAATTTACCTTAATAGACTTCAGTTTGATAGATTCATGAATATATGTATGTGCAGATTAAACTTAATTTACACTTCAGAGGGATTATATCAATTCTTGAAATACTGCAATCAGTAGCCCATACATCAAGGATAGGTGATTCAATCTTTGCTACCTTTTTCTTGAGGGGATGATGACAGAAAAATTTATCCTTAGAGTGATAAGGATATTCAAGACATGTAGCTAGAAATGTTAGACACTACTATGGTGAATAGGGTTAAGAAATAGGTGAATCCACCAACCAAATACCATCGACAAAACATCTTAAATCTAGTCCTCATTCAGAGCAGGTTCCTACTACCCTGCTACAAAATGAAATTTCCTTCATCTAATGTGGCAGAGAGGTTAATTGGTTTCATTGTTGAGAATAGGTTGTATTTACCTTCTAGTGATCAAACTGCTTAATAAAACATACAGTGGAACTTGAACCAATATTTCAACGCATGTTTTGAGGCTATATTTTAATTAGCAGCTGAATATAGACTAAAATTGTCTGAAACTTACTTTATGTAAAAATATTTCACTTGGTAACACAGTTGTCTAGGAGAAGACAGGTAACTCCTACTGACTTCCAATCTCCAGAATCTACTGACAGTCAAAAAGAATCTGGCAAATCGTAAAGGCCTAAATTGGTCTAGCTCAGCACACAATAGTCACAATGAAATATGTTCAGTTTGGGCATATTTCCCACAGTCATTTTTTAAAACATTTAGTCCCTGTTTCCTTTTATTTTATCTACTAGCAGATGATAAAATGAACAAATAGCACATGAATGTTTGCATATAATTTCAGCAATAGCTGAGCCACTTAACTGGACTATTTGACTGCTTCCTGGACAAACGTGTCTCCACTCCTAGGATTAATTTTTTCTTATTAAGCTGACAGAAATTGTGTTCCATAATTTTTGGAAACACACCCAATGGCGTTCAGGAGTGGTGATTAAGGGAAACATTTTTATAAACTATTTTTTAGGTTTTTTGTTCCATTTTTTAAATGATTATTTTTAGTATAAATACTAGAATTAAAGATTTGTCACAGTACAAAAAGTAACATAGTTTTGAGGAAGTTTCTGAGCAGGGTTTAGTTGCATACATTAGCTAGTCCTATACTTTTAAATATAGAAGTATATTTGGCAAGTTTTATCAAAGGTTTTCCATAAAGCCTGCCAAACTTTATGAATATCTTGCATGAAATTTAAATATACATTAAGAGCCAACATATATATGTATATATGTGTATATATCTATATCAAACAGCTGATGATAGTTATCTCTTGGGGGACTTTGGAATGCTCCCAAGGGTGACTGTGTGGCATGGTTTATCCAGGCATGTCCTCCTAAGTTTCCAGCTGGTTATTTCCGTTGTTGTCAGAGTTTTGCAACTAGAAAGTCTGTTTTTCTGTGTTATCTTAAACAATCTTGGCCATCCACATTCAGAGCACTGTAATTCTCTTATCCCTAGTCCTTCTTCAAGTCTGCTAGTAGATAAAATAAAAGGAAACAGGGACTAAATGTTTTAAGTCATGCATTTTTCTCTTTATATATGCTTTCTAGAACTTTCCACTTCCTTGCCATTTCAGAACCAAAGACATATGTTACATAAATCCTACTCCAGCTTTTCTCCCTAGATTTTTCCCTCTTTTACTCATTCCTGTCTCTCAGACTTGGAAATCTCTTTATATAGTCACCTTCTTTGCACCCCTTAAATATACTCAATGCTTTTTATAACAAGTCTCAGCCACCAAACACATACAAAAAGTGTATCCTATGCTACCAAGATTAACAGCCCCATTCTCACAGCAATTGTCTCCTTAGGAATTTTGGATAATCACATTCTATTGGTGTCATGTTTCCCTAACTTCTAAAGTGACACTTGCTTTATTTTCGGTTTTCTTTCTTTCTTTTTTTTTTTTTACTTAATGACTATGGTTACAAGGTTGTTCATAATATAGTTTTAGTTGTTGTTGTTGTTGTTGTTTTCCAAGCATAAAGTTGTTCATGATTGAGTTAGTCATACAATGTATAGCAACCTTTACTAGTGCACAATTCCCACCACCAATGTTCCCGGTTTACTCTCACCCTCCCTGATGCCCTCTCCCCTTCCTATCTCTGGTCATACATTTTTTTCTCTCTTTCTCTCTCTAATAGATCTATTTTAGAACATGGACTATGGTACTGTAGTAGAGAAATGGGATATGGTTTCTGGCCATACTTTTAGTAATAACTATCTAGAAACCTGTCTTAATTGAGCCTAGTGAACACACAACTATACCCACCCCCACTCTTACAAGTACCCTTCCTCACTAAGTACTACTCAGGCCAGCACATGGTATTCTTTATAATATATTTTGGAGAATCAGGTGCAAATAAAATCACAAAAGATCTTCTCTGTGGAAGCTTCCCAGCTAAGATAAGACTGTTGAGAAATAGGCTGAACTCAGGCAGAATCAAATTGTGAGGAGTCTCTTTTTTTTAATTAATATCTTTATTTAAGCACCCTGGTTACAAACTCGTTTGCAGTTGGGTTTTAGTCATAAAAAAAAGAACATCCTACTTCACCAGTGCAATCCACCCACCATCAATGCACTCTTTATGGCCAACAAAATAACATCATCAGAAGCCAATCTTATACCTAGACTATCACTCAGAGCAAGGAGCCTACCCAGCAATATCAGCATCAACATAGCAACCTGCTAGACATGCAGTTTCTTGAGAAACTTAAATATAATGAATCAGTAACTCCTGTGTCATTGATATTGGAGCTGGTTAAACAAGTAGATAAGTGATTCTGCACAGAGAATTAGACTCCTTTCAGAGGCTTTCTGTTGCCTTCACAATCTACTTCAGCAGGGCTACAAGGGTCTGGTGACAGCAGGGACTGCTACTTATGTAGCTGAAAATGAGACTTACTCTCACACCAACCTATCACTCATGTAATGGTTTCAAACTTTGGTGTGTATAAGATACATCTGTAGAGTGTTTGAAATAAGAGCTACTTTCTTGTTTTAAAATAGTGATTCATTAATTAGGTACAGGTGGTGGGACCGAAAAACAAGCATGCTTAACAGTTTCCTAGGTGATGATTATATTGCTGGTTAGGCACCTGGTTTTTGAGTGATAATGTAATGAATAACCGCATCTGAAACTCCATAAAGGGAGCCATAAAGCTCCTTAGAATCTAGCTCTGTTTTGTGTCCTTTTTCTCTGCAGCATTCAGCTCAGCTTAACCTTAGTTCACAAGGATCTGTTATTCTGGGTGTACATAGGTATCATTTCATCTCTTGTGTCTATTTCAGTCATGTAACAGAGAAGACCAGTAGTAAGGTATAGCCTACAAAGCACTGTTATCATTCACACAAAAATGTATGTTCTTCCTGAAAATAACGGATGTTACCACCTTGTCTAAATTCCTCCAAACAGGAGTCAAAAATAAAGGAATGCAAAGACCAAACAATACTCATAAAGCATAAATTTAGAAATTCTAAATATATTAGATACATCAACAATTTATCCTTGGCTATGTAACTTAGACAAAATAAATTAAAATTAATATCTCAGTTTCATCAAGTTCAAAAGTACCAAAGGGAAATATGAGATGTTTTTCTGTTAAGGTGATCATAGCAGGCAGCTTTATACATATGCAGATGTCAAAATGAATGTGTCTTCATTGTTATACTTTAAATTGTGTTTTCTGATTTCTGTCTTTGTCTGTTCAGCTCGAACTGTTTTCTTTGATTTCCATGGGGATCTTCCATATTTCTATTCTAACTGTTTATCTGAGAGGTTAATCAGATGGGTGGTATTGTTGGGGGTCATGAGAGCTATTTTCTTCCTTCTCTGTGCATGGTGTTTGCCTGCGAGGTTTCCCCCATTGTCACGCTTGTAGTGTGAATTTTTCTGCGTGTTGTGGTGGGGTTCATTAGTTAGAAAGAGCGTGGGGCCCGGGAGATAGCATGGAGGTAAGGC
>PVKC010018171.1:0-19736 GCA_004027635.1 Crocidura indochinensis
CCCCCTGGGACATTTCCTGGAATATAGTGAGTGAGTGCCCATCTTTAGACAAGGGAAGTGATCAAGCAGTAATTCTTACTAATAAAGAGATTCACTCTCCACACTGATTTCCTGGTTCTGTTTGGAGGCCACACCTGATAGTGCTCTGAACTTACTCCTGGCTCTGCATTGAGCCCCACCCTGATGGCTTGGGAGATGTATGGTATAGCCAAGATTGAACCTGGACAGGCCACGTGCAAAGCAAAAGTCCTACCCGCTATACCATCACTCCAGTGCCTGGATGGGATTCATTCTAGAACCCAGAGGGGACAATAGTGCGTGGTTGCTTCCCGGGATTCAGCCCATACTCCCACATGCCTGCTGCCTGAGGGGTGCTCCCAGATCGCAAGTATATTCTCCTCTCCAAGGGCCAAGCCGGTCCCTTTAGAACCGGTCACTGGGCCTCAAAGTATAGAGCACAGGCCAGACAGGACCTGCAGGTAAGCACCTCTGTCCCGTCCAAGGTGTCATCCTGGTGACACAAGGAGACAGAGCATGGCTGTGTGGTTTGTTTAGGGCCACACCTGGCAATGCTCAGGGCTTACTTCTGGCTCTGTGCTCAGGGATCACTCCTAGTGAAGCTTAGGGGAACCATTTTGGTGAAACAACTAGGGATTGAACCTAGGCTGGCTACATGCAAGTAAAGTGCCTTCCCTACTGTTCTGTTTCTCCAGCTTGTTTCCTTTCTCTTTACACACTGAAAGGCATGTGACTGAAATATGAATACAAACAGTTATCGCAGCAGCCATTATCCAAAAATGCCTCTTGCAAGGGCAGGCATCCCCTCTTAGGCTGATGAAACCTCTTGTTTTATGATGTGCCAAGGGGGCATGGAAGGGTCAAACTCTGTGCTCTGAGTTTGGCAGCTGGCCTTGAGTTCACTCCAGCAATGTTTTATGTGACCCTCATGACAGCCCAGTGGAGAGATGAGGAGACTAACAATCAGAGAAGTCAAAGGACTTGTCAGTCTATGGAGCAGATCCTTGAACTTGATTCAATGCCAAGGTTATGGACTACCCCATGCCTCTGTGGACCTGCCTGGCCATGTTTTCCAGGTCAACAACCACCCTGAGTAGCTGCATTTTACAGATCTTTGTTGGGCCTGTATCAGAAGGTTCCAATACTTTCCTAGGGGCTGTTGGGAGTTCCAGGGACTAGGGGTTGCTCCAGAACATGGGACCCATTTGAGAGATGGAGAAGAAAAGGCTGGTGAGATGAAGCCATGTGTTCAGGTTCTTAGAACTGGCACTTGTTAGAGCAAGGACGGTCATGGGCACCCATGTGCCAGGGCTCCCTCTACACAGGCAGAGGATATGTGCCCAAATGCATGCGCATATATATGAGCATAGAACAAAGAACCGTGTGGTGCCTGCAGCCTCCTAGGAGGCTGAGAAAACAAGGGGGAACCGGGCAAGGCCTGGAGGAGGAAAGGCGAACGCTGAGGTTTTCTGACTCTTTTCACTCCCTCCTAGAATCTCAAGGTTGCACTGAGGGGAAGAGTGACATTTTCCTTTCTGTCCCATGGCCCCGGAGGTCATGGAGCTGCCAGGCGGCTGATAAATGTCGTGATTTTCCTCCGAGAGCCAGAAGTCACTGATGGGCTCCTGCCTGCTCCACAAAATTAAAAAAGCCTAAGACTGACAGTTGAGAGGAGCCCAGAAAACATGGCTGGGCTTTCCCAGCATGCTTTAAACAAAAACAGAAGCTTTGTAGGGTAGGGAAATGGGGTGAGCACCTCCCGGGTCAGTCGGGCCAGAGCCAGGCCTCCCCGGGTAATAAGTGGGTACTCTCATTAATGAGCCCAAGAGTTCCACCAAATCCCCTCCTGTGCACTGCCTAGCTGTATGTCCACCGCATGCACAGTGAGGTCCATGTGATGCCAGGCAAAAGGCAGGAAGGTAGTAACTAAGGCACCAGCGCCGAGTGCAACCAATGGACTCTGGGCTAACTCAAGGGGGTTGCACACCCGGGCATACTGGAAGACTGTGAAGACAGTGGGATCAGATGTGCAGAGAGTCCTCTATGATATGGGAGTTCAGCATCACCCCTGGGAATGATTCCCACTCCTCAGAGCTCAGATCCACTAGCTTCCCTGCCTTCTCAATTGGGGGTGTACCCACCCTCAGTGCCCTTGTTTAAGAAGGGGAGAGGACATGGCCACATTCACTCTGTGAGCCATTCTGCCAGAGGTGAGGCTGGTGCCCTCATGCTCACTGTGCAGAGCTGGGTCCCACTGGTTCACAGACCGGCAGCATTGCCCTTCAAGTCCCCAAGTGTCCCATATTCTTAGAATGTAAGGCCTAGATGTGGAAATGCACAGTTTCCTCACTCAAAACAATCTCCCCAAATTCGACAGCATGTGCCCCATTTTGCAGGACAGAAAACTGGAGCTCAGAAAGGGGCACAGTCAAATGCAACTAGGGCTTGAGCTTGGGCCTGCCCCAGCCTGGGCCGTTCTCCTCTTGGGCCAGCCCTTCATGCCCACCTCGTGCTGTCCCAGCTTAGCGAGCACTGAGCACAGCACCCAGCAGCCTCCAGTGATGTACCCACAAGAAAGGAGCTGTATAAGAGCACACTGGGTGCTTCCCAAAGTGAGAGACACCACCCGGAGAAGGGGGGAGAGTCCTGGTACAAGCCATGGGGGACAGAAAAAGTCACTAGGTACAACTGTGGGGCACTTTCTGCTCTCTTAAGGAACACAGATTCCCAGAGGTGGGGTGGAAGACACACTTTCTTTGCTTCGTTGTTTTTGAAAATGGGACCCTCCAGGTCCCCAAATTTAGGGTAGACACTAGAAACAGAACCGGCCACCTGTTTTTCTTTGGGGCCCCAAACATTTCACCCAACGACACGATTGGGTCTGAATTCAGGTCTTGCTAGTTATTAGCTCTCGCTTCTGGAGGAGTCATTTAACTTTACAGGGCTGAAATGGTATCATCTGTGAGAGGCAGAGCCACAGCCACCCAAGTGGCATCTCGTGAAAATGAAATCCTACGCATAAGACGCCTGGCAGTATTTCAGAAGTGGCGTGGTCCAATTTGGAATGATGGCACTTGAATTTCAGACGTTCGCGGGGGCTGGTTCCCCTGTCCCAAAATGGTCTGGGGGAGTCACCCTCTCGTAAAGCAGGGTCTCACGCTCCCTCCACAGCTGCCACTGGCTATCACTCATCCATCATGAGCACGCACACTCGACTCCCATCTCCACCTGCCTTTTATTTGAAATGTCAATTTTTAAAGAGTGGAGAGGTTGGACACCCGATTTAACAAGCACACTGAAACATTGTTTATTGCCCCCATAAACATGGCTTAGTGAGAATTACAGACTTAATCAGAGTGAACTTATCTCCCGGTGAAAAGGAGCACTTTAAATTTCAGAAACGACACCTTCACCATGAAAAATCTCTTAACTTTGCAAACAAACTAGGGGGGGGGGGCTTAACCATATGGGCAGTAAAGGGGAAGCCCTTACAGTGATTTGTCTTGCCCAGGAGCCCGAAATGCCCATAACAACTTTAAGATCTAGGAAAAAAAATATTTGGGAAATCATATTCCTGAGACATGTCTTTAAAAACTCCCCATAGGCTGCCAAGTGGAAAGGAATATCTGAGCAGCTCGGGGCTGCCCAGGAAACGGGCCTGGAGCCATCAGAATGGGGGCGACCGACAATATAAGCAGCAGCCCCAGAAATGTGCCTGTTACTGAGGTGTGAGAGGAAGCACTTACCCATTATATATATATGTATATATATATATTTGCTTTTTGGGGGCCACACCCAATGATATCAAAGGTTACTCTTGGCTCTACACTCAGGAATTCCTGAAGGTGCTCAAACCACATTGGTTGTGTGCAAGGCAAGCACCCTACCCTGTATTGTCGATTGGGTCTCATCAGCATTTACCTATTTAGTAACAGATAATACCTCTCACAGAAGGTTGGGCACCTATTCCAAAGACTGCCTGATTTCTACTCAAAAATGTTAAAAAAAAAAAAAAAATAGAATCCCTCCGGGCAAGGTTTCCTTCCATAAAGACGCCTCCCTCTGCAGAGAGTGGAGCAGCCCGGCTGCCAGAGGCAGGAAAGGCGGCAGATGTAAAATTTTATTATTTCAATGCCCCAGTAGCAGCCAGGACGACTTAATGAAATCGCCGAGATTTACAATCTGAAATGGCTATTGCACAGACAGATATGGTTAAGGGGGCTGTGCCCTTCGACCTTTCAACCCTTTGATCCTCACACAGCAGGTGGCCTGGAGCCCTCTCCTGGGCATCTTGCTTCTCTTCCGACTCAGTCCCAAACCTTGATGTGCAATAAGCTTCACCCTACAGGTGACTCTCCGGTGCTTATCAGCAGCAGCTGCTGCTAATGGACTGACTAGGGAGGGGGAGAAGCTCTACAGCTCAGCTCCGGGCCCAGTAGTTCGGCCACGCAGAATGGTGTCGTTGCCAAAATCAGGCCTCAACATGGAATTCTGTTGGTAGGGGGATTTAGACTCTGAGTTGGGGGATGAGTACCTTCAAGGAAAATCACATTGGGGCTGGCGATAATACAGCAGGCAGTCACTTGCCTTGCACACGTTGCTGACCCAGGTTCTATTCTGGGCATCCCATAGGGAGCCCTGAGCCTGCCAGGAGTAATTCCTCAGTGCAGAGCCAGGAGTAACCCCTGAATACTGCTGGCTGTGACTGTGACCGATTTACCAAGAAGAAAAGAAAAAAAAAAGAAAGAAAGAAAATAAATTAAAAAAAAATAAAAAAGAAACTACAAATCTCAAAAAGAATAAAAAGCCCTACCCCGAGTCCCAAATGCATATCTCAAAACTTCCCTAAAACCATGTGCAGCACATTTATACCAATGAAAATCAAAACAATTTTTGGAAACCTAAAATTGACTGTTTTCAGTTCCATGAAATTTCATTTAAAAAACCCCATATGCCAAAATGTCCAAATTCTCTTATTTTTAAAAATTGGGACGCCTTCCAAAATCATAGCTATCTTTTCCTTTCTAAAAGCTAAGGATGGGTAATGTACATATGTACTTATCAAGCTTCATAATTTAACCCCTTCGATCTGACCAAATATTTTTCCCCGTAAAAGCTGAAGAAGCAGGAAGTAAATTACCCACCGGATCTTTCCAAACAACTGGCTCCTGAGAGTCAACTTTCCTTTGCCCGAGGAAGTGTCTGGGAGATGAAGCAGCTCCAGCCTGTGGCGCTGAGCTTTGTCAGATAGTTGGTTTTGGGTTTATGGAGGGAAGGGATATAGTCAGGACATGGAAGCCACAGTGTGGGATGCTAGCAACCTCACCCGCGCTGACCATAGGAAGAAAACCCCCAAATGCTTTTATTTCCAAACAGAATTCAGTAGCTCTCATCTTATCTGCAAAGAGCTGCACTTAGGAGGTTAATGTTGGAATCCATTGAGCGTGCGGGGTTGGGGGGGGGGGGAGACACACACACACACACACACACACACACACAAACCCCCCCCCAAACCCCAACCCAACCCACTCCTTTTGTAGGCTAAGTGGCATATATCTTAAATATTCAACTTTAAATTCACTGTGAAATCAGCTGAGATTCAAACAATATGTGAAGAGAGGTTTATAGATTCCAATTGTAGTCATATTTTTCTCTATGGATGTTTAAATTTAGTACTGGAGAACAATTTCAGAAAAATCAGCTTGGTAGGGGAAAAAGGGTTTGATTACCACACCACAGTTTTACTGCTTTGGGGACCAGAGCGATGACAGTACAGCAGGTAGCATGCTTGCCTTGCATAGTCAGCCTGGATTTGATCCTTGGCATTCTATGTTTCTGCAAGCACTGGCAGTTGTGGCCCCAAAGCCAAAACAAACAAACAAACAAAACAAAACAAACAAGCAAACAACAATAAAACCAAACCAGAGTTTGACTGCTTGGTATGAAATTATTCCTAGGCTATCTGCTTCAGAAATATCTTCTGGAAATATTTTATTAATATATATCACGGAGGGATTTACTAAGACACATGGAATCGTAGCTATATTAATTTTCACTTCACAGTACATGTTCCATTCTGCAGATGGAGATGTTAAGGCAGGCATGCCTGAATATGCCCACACTTAAATGTACACATTTATGCACACACACACACACACACACACACACACACTGACATTCACACATACACACAGTGACATTTGCCCAAATCACAAAGAAGCTAAAGGCAGAGCTGTGCTTCCAGCTCCAGCTCACTGCCTGCCTTCAAAGTCCATGGCTCATACACTCCAAACAAACAGAAACATGCCACACTTTCTGCAGCAAATGTCTGTCTTCAGCGCTTTAGCTTGTTATTCCTTGCAGGGGCTCACTTAAAGGCCTTCCGATCAATGATTATAGGTCATTAAGAAGTTTCATTGGGTTAACCAACACCCCCCAACCCCCGCACTGTGGTGACCTCGCATATCAACACTGAGTGCCTGGTGGTCACAAACTCGGCCCAGGAGTGCTGAGCACGGCACTAAACAAAGCCACATGTGCCACAAGCAGGGTCTGAAGAGGCCAAGGGCCCGCTCTTCCATCACACCATTATGAAGCTTCCATTATGAAGCTCTCTGAGCTCTGGCCATGGGCCCAACTACTGGCCGGGGTTTCATGAAAAGAGGCCCCTCACCTTTGCCACCGCTCCCCCCCCCCCCCAGTGCCATGTGGCTAGGTTCTGTTAAAAGGGCCTTGATGTCAGTCTAGAAAACTTTATTCCTTACAAAATACCAAAGGAAGCTAGAAAATGGAGCAGGGTCAATCATAGACATCCCTTAGCTGTGTGAAAGGAAATGTACCTGCTCTGTCAGTGCCACGTGTACCGATAATCAATACCATTTACTTGGCACCGACTATTAGTGGTATCAATTTTCTTACTGATGTGGTGAAAATGTGGGGGGCATCTACCCATTTCACAAATGAGGGGCCTGAGACTCAAAAGACTTCTTGACTCTCTCCACGTGCATAGCAGGATGTGATTCCCTCAGTGAGGTGCTGATTAAAACATCAATGGGGAGAGTATGGTGCAGGGGTTTAAACACTGGCTCAGAGTTATGAAGAAGGATTTCCTGAGAAGCTTCTCTTGAGGACAATCCAAGTTTGGCCAACGTAGTGAAATGGTATGACAGTGTGACCTTTCTTTCCCTGCTGACATGATTTCTCCAGCGAACAAAAATGTTCATTGAGCATTCGCAGTGGAACCAGATTCTGAGCCCAGGGAAATCCAGAGCCCAGGGTTCTTCCACTCCACCGGTAAGTCTCCTGCGGGCTGCACCTGATCTGAAACTGAGCCGAATTCAAGGAGCCCAAGCTTAACTGAGTTACCGTTGATAAACATTATGTCTTCTTTGAAGTCAGATGTAACCATTGCTAAGGAAATGGGACCTCCACAGAATGACTGGCTAGAGGGTCAAGGGAGCATTGAAAAACACACCCACAATGGGTTCCCTTTTCCTGCTGGGATTCTCCCACATACAATAATATCACCTCAGGAGACATCATCTCTGCCACAAGGAGATTGAGGATGCACTGAGTGCAGAATGTATCAGCCAGCATACCTGCCCCCCATGACTAGAGAAATCATGACCAGAGCTTGAAATTATCTTATGTGGATTAAATCTAACATTCAGGTAAATGGCATTTAAGAATTGCGCTCATTTTCAAAGCACTGTGAAGAGGAGAGAAAGCATCCAGGGAAAACCCATCAAGCTGATTTCAGATCCTTTCATAGGCCCCAAGGAAGCCTCATGCCCAAGACCAGAACATCTGAGAAACTTGGGTCTGGAAGCAAACGCAGACATAGGAAATAATCTATAGACAAGCGAAGAAGAGTAAAACAGATTCAGGAACTCCACAAGCAAGCCTTCCGCTCCAAAGAAGCAGATAGCTCAGCAGAGGAAAGCCAGAAACGTGAGAGCTCTTCTGAGACCAGGAGTCTTTATTATGAAGCACGAGACTCCACCCTGGGGTGGAGAATAGGGAGGGATTTGCTTATTCCAAAATCTCTTCCTAATTGACTTTATAGAAAAAGGCAGAAATATGAGGTAAAACAAAGTAATTTGCATTCTAAGGTGCTAAGAAAAGGACGGATGCCTCTAACTTAAAAGATAAAGGGACTTGGAAGATTTTTCATAGGTGCAGCAAAACTTGGAAAAATAGGAAGAAAAAAAAAAACCTTTCGATTTTAAAAACAGGCCAAAAGCTTTGGGCCTAAAAACAGGGTGTCCCTACCCACAGAGTATCTTGCCATAAGACCAACTACAGGCTCCCGTCAAACTAATTTTTTTTGTGTGTGTGGTTTTTGGGTCACACCAGGCGGTGCTCAGGGGTTACTCCTGGCTCCATGCTCAGAAATTGTTCCTGGCAGGCACGGGGGACCATATGGGGCACCGGGATTCGAACCGATGACCTTTTGCGTGAAAGGCAAACACCTTACCTCCATGCTATCTCCCGGGCCCCCGGTCAAACTAATTTGTATAAAACCAAAGTCTTTCTTCAAGGTCCCAGGAAAGATTTTCCTCGATCATAGTTTTCACTGTCAGGTATCAGTAATTGGAGATCTTAGTATTAGCACACATCCTATGTTGAAGTTAGAATGACCTGAGGTGTCTCCTGGTTTCATCTCACTGTTATGTGGCAAGACAGAGGAAATCTGCCTTCAAAGCAAGTTGTTGCTGTCAGGTTAGCATGAGTGCCCACCCTGAGGCAAGTATATGCCAATGCAATTCCAGGGTCCATCCTGTGGCCAGAAGCAGCAGCAGTGTTGGCGGTGTCCCAAGCAGCTGCATCATTCCAGAAAGCTCTGGAAGGTCATTCCTAACCAGGCTGGATACCAGGCTCCCATACTCCCCTCTGTGTTGGTTGTGTTCTGGGTGTATCTAAGCAGTCACGTTTATTCAAGGTATGTAATCCTGGTAGAAGGTAGATTCCTGGTGTAGGGCAGAAAACTGTGCTGATCCAAAGATGAGACCCAAAGTTTACGGATGATTGGCTGATGTCCAAGCAACTAAAGTCTAAGTCAAATCACTATGGCAAATGTTCAGGGTGGAAGGTCCCCTGTAACAACAAATTTCTGAGTTCTCAGTCCTAATGGATAATAATTCTTCTTAGTATCTAATATTTTCTGATTTTAATGTGCCCATACAAAAAGAATGGTGCCACAGGATATTATAGAAGACTAAGGGGAAAATAATAACAAACCAAACAATTCCTATAACCTAGTTCTATCAAAAGCACAAAACTCCAAGGGTACTATCCATACTATCTTCTATGAATTCTTACTAGCAAATCTAAAGAAAAGGAGCAAAGCTATACCTACATAATGGAATATATAATTAAGAATAACATATGAAGAAATACACGTAAGAAACATACAGAGGGCCCGGGAGATAGCATGGAGGTAAGGTGTTTGCGTTTCATGCAAAAGGTCATCAGTTCGAATCCCAGTGCCCCATATGGTCCCCCGTGCCTGCCAGGAGCAGTTTCTGAGCATGGAGCCAGAAGTAACCTTGAGCACTGCTGGGTGTGACCCAAAAACCAAAAAAAAAAAAAAAAAAAAGAATAGTTTGAAGGGAGGATAAATTCCAGATCACAACTTCAGTCGGCAACATAGCCTCATGGAGTTCAGAAAAAAACAACTTGCAGCAGTCACAGATCAGGAAATGTTCTAGAGCTGAGGAGCTCTTAAAAGCCAAAACTGGGGGCCAGAGAGATAGCACAGCGATAGGGCACTTGCCTTAGATGTAGAAGGACGATGGTTTGAATCCCGGCATCCCATGTGATCCTGAGCCTGCCAGGAGTGATTTCTGAGCATAGAGCCAGGAGTAACCTCTGAGTGCTGCTGGGTGTGACCCAAAAACCAAAAAAACCAAAAAACAAAAAACAGAAAAACAAAACCAGTTGTGAGCAACAGTCTGTGGTGAAGGGAAGTGGGAAAAAGGTGACTGCAGAGAACTAATCACAGAGCAATAGTGGTCTTCCCAGGGCAGAGAAAGGAATAGGGCTGAAGACAGGGGTTCTGACCAGCAACAGGTAGGAAGGGGGTTCATGAGGTGTTAAGAACTGAGGGTAAAAACAGTTTACTAGGGAGAAATAATAAGTTGGGGGTGAGAGAGTAAGACAGAACAGTAGAAATAAGGGGCTAAGTACAACAGAAAAGGAAGACCTAATATACAACATAAGTAGACATTATATACAATACAGATGGATATTAAGCAGACACAAAGGTGGCCAACACACACACACACACACACACACACACACACACACACACCCCAAATATAATGGGTCAAAGCACTTCAAAATATAAAGCCGGCATGCCAGGTGAGGTGGAAAGGACAAACGGTTAAAACACTGCCAACTCATCTGATAGAAAGTCAAAGTTGAGATCAAAGGGAAGGAATTCTGGACTTCTCTCCCTGAAGAAGTGACTTCTGCTCATCTGTGTAAAGACCTGGCTGCTTTGACCAGAAGTCCCATTATAGTTACAAACTCAAATCCTGGAAATTGTGACTCACTTTGGTAATGGTACATGGAAACTGTTTCTGTGACAAGTGCTTGGGCACCTTGAAATCTTCCAGGAACCATCACTGAAGTCATAACAGACCAAAAGAAATTCCATCCTTTTGTGACTTTGGACTGGAGCAAGAATTGTAAAAGACATTTTAATACACCTTCCCACATTTGCAGGAAGGTTTTTGTCTTCTCTTCCCAAATAGCTGAGACAGAAGTACAATTTGTGAGCCAACTCCATCCGGAAGGACAATGACGGTCAGGTTGTGAGAGGCCACTACGAAGGTCAGCAAGTAGACAAAGTAGTCCCTATTTATAGGAAGAAATATGTCTTCTCCACTGAATGAATCCAGGTGAGAAAAAGCAAATGGCGCAACTCTTCTATTTCCTATCTGTGTGGACACTCACATTGGTAAGGTACTTACAACACACTAAAACTGGATGAAGGCAACAAAAAGAGCCTTGACTACAAAGCCAAGGCTCACATGCAGGAAAGGAAAAGGGCCACTAGAAGAAAAAAAAAAAAACACTGAAAACTGCTTTGGTGGGAAGAGGATCGGGGTTTTCCAAAAGGGTCTCACATCACCTGAACTCTCACAAGCACAGGGTCTTCCTGCAGACTGGGCACCTGGGTGGTCGGGATACAGCTCAGGAAGACAGTGGCATGAGAGACCAGCTCCCTTCAAACGCCTTTGCCCCCATGGCAGGAGCACAGCACGCTGAGTTTTATAGATATGGCCCCCATGTGTAATTTTACTCCAGAGTGACCTTGATCTTTACAAATATCAGCTCGCTTTATGAAAGTGGCGAAGCAGTTTCCAGGCATTTTATTTGGAAGGGCTGTGTTCTGAATGGCCCAGAAAGAGAAGGCCTGACAGGGCTCCCCTCTATTTACACCTTCAATGGCTCTCCAATGCCCCATAAAGTACAGACTAACTTGGCTTACGAGGCCCTAGATGGCCTGGCCCTGCCCGCCAGCCTTGGTTCTCTGTGCCTGGCTCTCTGAGACACGTTCCAGTGCTGAAGGGGCGCTCTGTGCATGCTGCTTCTGGTCCCACTGGGTTGACTCACTCATGCCCAGGTCACTCAGGGGCTTCCTCCCTGAGCAGCACAGCCTTCAAGGCTAGGATGCTGATGGCAACCCCAACTCACAGTAATTACTTTTCTGGGGGAGTCTATTTTCGGCTACAACTGGCTCTGTGCTCAGGAGACAGTATGTGATTCCAGAATCTGACCCCATTTCACAGCCATGGCCAAGAGCAGGACAAACACCTTAATCTCTGGGCCATCTGTCAGTCATTTACTTGGCAGGATCTGTCCTACACTGGGCTCTGCGGAGGCGGAGATACCCCAAATCCACCTATTTTACAAAGGTGGTCAGGCGAGGCTAGGCCTAACACACTAAGGAAGGCCTCAGCATATTCCTGGGGGGGGGACGGACTTATAGGAGGTCCTGCAGCTTAAAGGGGATGCTTGGCAGACAGAGGCCATGCTGCCTCACGAGGACTCATACTCCAGCTTCATCACACTCCTGACCACACCTGAGAATGATCCACCAAGGTCTACAGAGGTCTGAAGGAGCCTGCATGGCTACAGAGGGAATACATGGGCCAGAGTCCTGCCAGGATCACTCCCAGTTCTGATCCCTGTGAGTGTCTCTGAGAACCTGGGAGAGAGGCGTATGCCAGTTTGGCTGGAATTTGCTTTCCCTAGCAATGGGAAAGTTCCAGAAGCACAATGTCAGTGCCATCAAGCTAACAATGTAAAGGGCTTTAGGGTCATGGATAGAAACAGACAATGGGGGACTGCTGCTGGGCAATTCCTGTGCCACGCTTGGGGAGGTGACCCCCCCATCTCTCTTAGGAAGGAACGGCCGCCACTCTCATTTTCAGCTCAGAAACTGTCTGTACTGGGTCAACTACTTTAGTCAAGAAATATGAAAGCAGGAAGCAGGGAGTCAGAAGCCAAAGCTGACATCTGGGGTCAGAGAGCACCCCATGGTGCTCAGAAGTGACCTGCAGTGGCGCCCCCACCCACCGTGTGGTGCTGGGAAATTAAATTAGGGTTGGATAGCTGCATGCAACCCTGGCCCCAGAGCCAACTTCCCAAGTTACACTTTCCTGCCTCTGGGGTTCTGTCTGTTGCCTCTGCTGAAAGTCCAGATTCATGCAGCACAGACCCCTGTGGCCATGCTGAGACCTAGAGGGACAGGAGGGTCTTCACTTGTCCAACAAGAGTGGCACCTGCTTCCAGGCAGGGCACAGAAGGGGGAGCTGCAAAAATAGCCCCACAGTGAGCCAGGGTTAAGATATGGAACGGAAATAGCCGCCGTGCGATCTGGCCTCGTTTGGGGCTTTCCGAGCTGCCAGCTAACACGAAGATCCTCTCCAAGAAGAAACGAGACGGATGCCAATATCCTTGGCGATTCTGACTGGCCAACAGCCCCCTCTGAGAATCTGCTTAACGAGGGAGGCCAGGAAAAAAAAAAGCACCAGGTGGACAAGGGCGACTGTCGACGGTGAGTGTGTGAGGGGAGGAGGAAAGATAGGGAGACCTCCACCCACCCATCCAAGAGCAGCTGCCCCCCCCCACACCCCGGAGCAGAAAGACAAGAATGAGAGCCATCCCCACCCCCACCCCCCAAGAAGCTTTTTTCCCAATAAGAACGCTAGATCCTAATTTGTATTTCTTTTTTGTTCAACAACTTGAGTGTCATAAAAATGGTTAAAAAGTCCTCCTATGGTAGCTTTTTCTAAACTTTTATGAACATCTGCCACATTCATTTGAAGTTTAAAAAATTCTGGCACATATGCAAAGGCATAATAAGGTGCCTATAGCTTTCAAGAAAAAAATATAACAAGACAGTCAAAAATAAGCCTTGTGCTCAACTGCCTGTAAGAAAGCTAGCAGGAACAGAGCAAGCGGGGCCTTGCCTCAGTAGCCTCCATAGGCCCTGGCTGAGCTCCTCCCCATGCAGCAGTACCCAGGATTCTGGGGCGAAGGCTCAGAGCATCGCCTCTCCCTCCAAAAAGGAATGAGAGAACCAGATAGATGCAGGCAAGAGATGCAGGAGAGTTCTAGGTCTGTACTGAAATCCATGGGCTTTGGAGACTAATTCCAAGGTCTGGATTCTTCCTGGTTGCCTAGCATGCCCAGATATACTCCTGGGTTTAGAAAGTTCTTGGTGAGCTTTAAGAGTGGGATGACTGGGGCCGGCGAGGTGGCGCTAGAGGTAAGGTGCCTGCCTTGCAAGCGCTAGCCAAGGAAGGACTGCGGTTCAATCCCCCGGAGTCCCATATGGTCCCCCCTAAGCCAGGGGCGATTTATGATCGATAAGCCAGGAGTAACCCCTGAGCATCAAAAGGGTGTGGCCCGAAAAAAACAAACAAAAAGAGAGTGGGATGACTACCACGTTTGTCTTTCCTTTAGCACTGACCACACTGGGAGTCTCCGAGGCCAACTTCTTCTCAGTCTCAATCAACACAAACCTGACTTGGGAGGGACTTTCCAGACCTTTTCACAGAAAGACCACTGCAGACTGAGCAGAGCGAACTTAGAGCCCACATCACTTCAACAGTCAGTCACTGTTCTCAAGGGTTAGCTTCCAATCTTATGCACTTTTCTTTTTCCTTTGGGTTTTTGGGCCACACCTGGTAGTGCTCAGGGGTTACTCATGGCTTCGCACTCAGGAATCCTCCTGGTGGGCTTGGGGAACCATATAGGTTGCCGGGGATCGGACCTGGGTTGACAGTGTGCAGGGCAAACGCCCTAACATTGTGCTATCGTTCTGGCCCCACTACACGCATCTGCATGTTTTACTACAAAAGGTTATGTTATAAATGAATCTTGTAGAGATAAACAAACAAAAGGGCTCTCTCATCATTAAGTAAAACGATGGATGCCAGCAAACAATGAGGCTTCCTGGAACATCCTAAACCCGATCTGGGTTTGCTTTGCTTTCTCTGTGCTCAACCAATGCCCCTTTATGGATATCTGCTTGCTACCCTACAGAGTTAGAGGGCAGCACAGCAAAGACTACACAGCTCTGACGCCTAGAGCTCGTGTACACAGGGATGACTGAGAGGGACAGAAACCCAGGGCCCTCACCAAGAAAGATGGTTGGTGAAAGCAGATAATAAGACAAGGTGAGGAGTCTCTTGGCACACTCTGGAGCGGGTCAGCTCCAGGCTGCCACATACAGAGGGAAGAG
Organism: Crocidura indochinensis; assembly: GCA_004027635.1. Classification (NCBI taxonomy): domain Eukaryota; kingdom Metazoa; phylum Chordata; class Mammalia; order Eulipotyphla; family Soricidae; genus Crocidura; species Crocidura indochinensis. The sequence continues at coordinate 14,780 of PVKC010018171.1, forward strand.
GGGGATCCTCAGGGATCATGAGAAAGCCACTTAACAAGGGGCGGTGAGTGTCTTGGCAGCTATGGGGAAAGCTAGCAGAATTGAGGAAGGTACACTGATGGTCAAGAGTTGCCAAGGGGGACATGAACCCACTATCTGTGGGTTCAAGGACCAATCTTGATTCCTCATCCTGCCCTCCCAGGACCCCAATGACCCCAGGAGAATGCCTGGCTCATAAGAGGCCTCGATTTTGCTCCTCAAAGGACAAAACCCTTGGACAAAAACTCTAAAATGCCAATGAGGGAAGTAAAGATGGAGCAGACATTTCAGATCTGGTAAGCACAGAGGAAGCGTGAGGAAGCAGAGTGCTGGGACTTGGTCATTGAGTCAGAATCTATGCCTTTGAAGGCAGTGAAACCTTTCACAGGCCTCACAAACCCTAGAAGTAGGGCCGCTTAGTATATGCACATACGTGTGCATGAGCGTAGATGACACACGGGGTTCAGCCTGTGCTGGGGACACCAGCAGTACTTTGAGGTGAAGTTCGACTGGCTCTTGAAATCTAGAGCCAAAAATCAGAAAGGCTGGTCAGTTCTTACACTACACTGGAAGATGAAACCAGTCTCTGATGAGAGGGCCAGAAGGCACGTGGAGAAGAATGGGTAGCCCAGGAGATGGACAAGGTGTGGGAAAAGCAGAATACAAAGGGGCTGAGCTGGAGCAGGGCCAGAGGCGAGGGAAGATTTGTGGTTTCCAATGAGCCATATGGCCCTTAGAGTGATGGGTCAATCCCTACCATGACGAGTCCACAAATTTATTCAAAGGACCCACTTTCTGAAAAAAGGAATTTTTTGTGCTCCATACAGGAGCACAAACTACATATCCCAACTTGACAAACAAAGGTAAAACACAGAAGAAATTTTTTCCATCTGATCAAAATACACCATCCCGGAGAGTCCATAAACTGTGTGCTGTGTGCGTTCAGGGCTGGGCGATGACAAGGAGGAACTGTTAACAGAATGCAGGAGCCACATGGCCGTCCTGTCAAATTAGAAATTTGAGCAGATTTCTGTGGTCTATTTTGATCAAGATTCTCAATGTCAAACAAACAGGTTTTTCGATAACCAACTTGTTTCATTTTCGTAAGCACAATAGCACAGCATGCAACAGTTAGTGAGGAAGCAGGTGGTCCTCGTCGACGAGAAATGAAGGGAACAGAAGAAGAAAAGTAGCACTTCCTTTGAGAAATGCAAAGCATCCTCACAGACGGACATGGCTGTCGATCCCCCCCCACCCCCGTACCCCATCCCAGAGTTTCTCTCCCAGGCAAAGCTGGCAGGTCCATTACCTCCCATCCTACTCTTTTCTAGAGCAAGTTTAAGCCCTTTTCCCCTGTCAGGAAAGGACTAGGGATCGTCTTTACCAACCAAGGGCTCTTCCAAAATAATGGACATGACACTGAAGAGCACTGATTGAGACAACCACACAGAAAGCAATAGAGTTTTGACCGAACCCTTTTAGCCTGGTGATTTGTGACTCATGATACAAGTCAAAATGCTGATTCCGTCTTCTGCCTCTAGACAGCCCCGAGATGCTCATTATAACGATGAAACATCATAAACACCTCAAGGTTTTTGACAGAAAATGGTTAATTCACATTAACCATTAAATGGGCAGATAGGTTACAAATAATTCCCAGAATGATTAAAAACATAAAAATCCCTATGGCATAACATGAAGTGCTTCACACACAGAGAGAGAGACATATAACAGATGAATTTTCTACATTTGTTTATAACCTAAAGACTGGGAGACAGACAAATGCCAACAGTGGTCAAATCTGAAATAAAGTAATTGTGGGTCATTTAAATTGAATTTTTTCATACTTCTAGTATGCCGACATATTTTTAATATATCTTATCTTTGACCATGAGAAATAGAGTGTTAGAGTGATCTGGTGTAAACACAGCTGGAGAAGTGAATCATTTCCCTCTCCTCATTCCAACTCTTTCATCCGTCTCTTTGAGCATCACCCCCTTATGCATGAAGAGGACAAATCCTAAGCCAGGGTGAAGAAGTGGATGGGAATGGGGGTTCTTGGAGAGGGTTCATGCATTTAGGAGGGTCCCACATGCTCTGGCAGGTGGAGTGGAGATTCCCCTGGACACCTCCCCCCCACACCCCGTACAAAATTTGCCCAGAGAAGTGAGGTGCAAGAAGGGAAGGAGCCGACTTACCTCCATGAGACTGAGGTGGATTCCGATGAGGTAGGGCATGGGAGCGCTGTGGAGAGAAAGAGACACACAGCTGCTTTAGTGTCTGGTGCTTCCCACAGAAAACTGCAGACGGCTCGCTATTTGGAGAAAAGCTGTTTTAATAAACGTATGTACAGTCACACTTCGTTTCACAACACAAATCCTAATATGACATGGTGTTCCTGAGCCTTGAAACTTGCGAGGAATTTCAGAATGGGGGCCGTGTTGGAGGCAGCAGGGCCCATTTCATAACTGCACCCAAGGGGAACCTCACCACGGTAAAACTCTACATCCAATCAGAAGGAGACAAAGCGGCTTCAAGGTACAAAGGGTGACGATTATTGTCCTATCGTGACAGAAAAAACAACAGGCATGGGCAAATGGAGCACACATCTTCCTTCTCACTGCTTCCTTCACAATGATGCCGAGCAGGGCACAGATATCTTCTCTCCCTAAACAGCTTAAAAACCTGGGCATTCTACATAGAGCTCTTGGGCTTCAGGAATTTGTGTGCATGAATGGCTTTTTTTTGTTTTTGGGTCACACCCGGCAGTGCTCAGGGGTTACTCCTGGCTCCATGCTCAGAAATTGCTCCTGGCAGGCACAGGGGACCATATGGGGCACCGGGATTCGAACCGATGACCTTTTGTATGAAAGGCAAACGCCTTACCCCCATGCTATCTCCCGGGCCCCATGAATGGCTTTCTATGAGGACTTGAAACTCACTTTTTCTAGTTCACATGCTCACTTGGCAGACATTGTCCCTTTTCACAGAGGAGGAAATAGGTTTCACCCAATGACATCAATAAGTAAATCTGTTGAATAACTCCAAAGACTCAATTTCTTCCTTTGGGACCCACTAACTTGGTAGTATCCAAAACTAAAAGGCCCAGGTTGCCCTCCCCCACATGGGTTTTTGAGGAGGGCAGATGAGTGAGATCAGGATTGGGAGAAATTGGGAGGAAGGATGCAATGGGTGAGTTTTCCATTAATGCCTCTGGTATGCAATCAGTACAAAGGAAGCACTACCTGCTACACACTTAGGCCAGAGCACCTAGGTCTTTGGTTTTAGGATATTGGCCTATAAGGCTGGCATTCTTGGGCATCGAGGTGTGGAAACAAGACTGGTTAAGAAATGAGGCAGGAGAGGTGGCTTTATCCTGAAAGCTATAGGGAAGCCTTGGAGATTTTTTAGACATCACTTAAAAATTGCTCAAACATTTAAGAATAAGAAAGTTCGCTCATTACCATTCAATAAATATAACTCTTCCAGCAAAAGTCTTTCCACCGAAATATATAAAACAGTGTCCTTACTACAGATCTCAGCAGTACCAGATCTTGGGAGCCTGTAACACAGACTTGAACATTAGCAGCACAGCCTGGAAACTATTCTTCCGGGAGACTTTTGTATTTGATAATAGCCAAAGAAAGAATTACAGACACAACTGCCGCGAAAGTGGAGTTGTCTTTTCTTGCCTTTCTTCTTGTCTCCTCTCCTTTTGAAATAATGGTATCTGCTGTGCGAATTCAGTTTCTCCTCGCTTCTAAGGGGCAAAGAAGTGCTCTGAGATATTTTTCCCCCTTAAACTGTAAACCATTAGTTTAGCTGCCAACCATGCAAAGGCTCAAACTTCCCAGTATGCTTGGTTCTACCGTCCAAGCTTTTCCTAGTGTACACTGAAATGAATGTGTTTCTAATTAAGTAGTTTCAGGAACAAGACAGCTTCAATGTCAAAAATACAAAGTCTGAACCCTGGCAGGAAGTCTTAAGACTGCAAACGTCTCATCTAGTGGAACCTTGCCTGATGCAATGAAAGGAGGCAGGCAGAGCGCAGAGTTGCAGAAAAATGGCCACTTAGTGTGTCCAGGACAGCCAAGCCCAGAGAAAGGAGAAAAGCTCAAATCCATAAAGCTTACCCACATCTTAGCAACTTTTAAAGCATCTACGTCCAATCATGCAATTGACCCCTGTGACCTCGTGTTTTCAGTTGAATTTTAAAACTGAAATGCCAACCAATGAGTTCATGCCCAGAAAAGCCGTGGCGAGAAGGTTAAAAGAAAATGCCTCCAGCAAAAGCCTGTGTGATTTCATGCACAGGCTCTTACCTGAGAAAGAAATATTTACTGGAATTTTGAATCTGCAGTTTTAATGCCATGCCCTTTAGTCCTGCAATAAAAATCAATGATACCCCTGAAGAGAGGAAAAACTAGTATTAAAAGAAGTTTGGGCCACTGAGGTGGTGCTAGAGGTAAGGTGTCTGCCTTGCAAGCGCTAGCCAAGGAAGGACAGCGATTCGATCCCCTGGCGTCCCATATGGTCCCCCCAAGCCAGGGGCAATTTCTGAGCGCTTAGCCAGGAGAATCCCTAGCATCAAATGGGTGTGGCCGAAAAAAAAAAAAAAAAAAGGAGTAGCTGCTGGGGCCAGAGCCATAATACAGCAGGGAGGGCGCTTTTCTTGCACATGGCTGACCCAGGTTCGATCTTCTGCATTCCACATGGTTTCCTGGGCACTTCCAGAAGTGATTCCTGAGTGCAGAGCCAGGAGAAGTAGCCCCCCAGCATTGCTGGTTGTGTGCGTCAATTCCGGTAGCGCTCAGGGATTATTCCTGGTAGAGTTGGGGGACTATATGGGATATTGGGATTGGAACCTGAGTCTGCTATTTACAAGGCAAATACCCAGTCGCTCTGGGCCCCAAACAGTGAGATTTTTTTTTTTTTTTTT
>PVKC010018172.1:0-19780 GCA_004027635.1 Crocidura indochinensis
CATATTTCTTTTATATTTTAGACACCATAGTTTTCAAAAATGTTACTGAAGGGTATTTTTATATACTTCATGTGAAAGAGATCATTCTATGTTGTTATCTCTCCCTCTGAATAACTTTACTAAACACAATCCTCTCCAGATCCACCCCAGCCAGTTGCATAATTTTGTAAACTGCAATATTAGTTTTCATGCACCTGAGTAATATTTCATTATATATGTATGCCATATTCTTTATCTAGTCATCTTTTATATTAATCACTATTAATGATTTGTTTCCAGATTTTGACTATTATAAATAATGCTGCAGTTAACATAGAAGTGAAATTGTCTTTTTTGAATAGAGTTTTTTTATAGTCTGATGATTAGTAAGGCAGAGTATTTTTATATGCCTTTCTGGTCATTTGTATGTCTTTAATTAATCCTTTATATCTTATATATTAACTCTTTATCAAATGAGTGGTGGAAGAAAAATATTTTCTTCTAGTCTGAGCTTGTCTTTTTTATTTTTTCACTGCTTCCTTCGAGGTAAAGATGCTCTTTAATTTGTTTGTTTGTAGTCCCATTTATTTGTCTTTCATATGTTTGTCTGGTCAACAACATTGACTCCTTAAAGATGCCTTTGGCATCAATAAGGAGAGCTCAACCTATATTTTCAGCAATGTAATTTATGTACATAGGTTTGTTATTGAGATCTTTAATCCATTTTGATCTGAATGTTGTGGCATATAACTGTTGACTTGTTTTTAAATACAAAGCCTTGAACTGGAGAAACAATAGAGGCAATACAGCATTTACTTTCTGTGCAGAGATGACCTTGCTTCAAATCCCCAAAATTACAAAGAGGAACTTCTGGCCACAGAGTTAAGGAAAGCTCCTAGGTGCTGGAGTGGTAGCACAGTGGTAGGGCTTTTGCTTTGCACACGGTTGACCCAGGATGGACACAGGTTTGATCCCTGAAATCCCATATGGTCCCCCAAGCTAGGAGCTATTTCTGAGTGCAGAGCCAAGAGTAACCCCTGAGCATCACTACATCGCTAAGTGTGCCTCCTCCCAAAATACAAAACCAAAGCAAAAACAAAACAAAACAAAACAAAACAAAAAAAAAAAAAGAAAAGCTCCTAAGCACTCCTAGGAATGGTAGAGTCTTGACAAGAGATTTCCCCCAAATAATCATATACTGCTACAAACAAAATGATGTCTTCTATGTTTCTTTTTAGTTACTATTTCAAAGTAGTTTTATTTTTAAAATTAATTTCAGACTCCACTCAAAGTAGTGACATACCAGGCATGAGCTTTTACTTACTGGGATTTTCTGTTCTTATATCTTGTCAATCCCATTTTCATAGTTAAATTAATTAATGAAATTAAAGGGAGAAACTCTTTTTATTCTTAAAGATGGATCTCAATAAGACTGAAGAGGTGATATCGAAGTTAGAAGACCTTCATCAGCGAACCTACATTGGGGACTTCCTACTTTTACTACCAAGAGTATATAAAAATACTGTTCATGTTGAAGATGGCCTTCATGGTGTAGTGGATCTTCTCCATGCAGTGTTAAAGTAAGTAAAAGAAAATATGTCTACTATAGATTATTTTATTTTCCTCTAAACCTTTAATAGTAAATATATATTGTTACCCCACCCCCATCTACTGCATAACCTTACCTGATAGTAAGACCAGCCCATTTCTGGGAGGGGTCTTTGGCAGGCAACAGGATTGCCTAAGAGAATTCAGGGAAGATTTAGTATAAATAAAATGCAAATTCTAAATTTTCTAGCAGGATAGGAATTAAGAAACACATTTCTCCCTTTTGATTTTAAGCTACATATGGCAATGCTTAAGACTTCCTCCTGGCTTTTTGCTCAGAAATCACTTATGGTAGTGCTCAGGAGACAATATGACGTGCCGGGGATTCAGCTATATGCAAGGCAAATCGCTTTAACCACTATTCTATTGTTCAAACCCATACAAACCATTCTTTTCTTTTTTAATAATATATTTATTTAGGCACCATGATTACAAACATGTTTGTAGTGAGGTTTCAATTATAAAAAAAGAAAACCCCTTCACAAATGCAATCTTCCTACTTACATTTCCCATTTCCCTCTTCCTCCATCCCCTGCCTGTCTTCAAGACAGGCATTCTATTTCTCTCATTCAATTCTATTGTCATGATAGTTGTTAGTGTATTTATTTCTCCAGCTGCACTCACCACTCTTTGTGGTAAGCTCCAAATTGTAGCTGTCCTTCCAGCCCTCATCTTTATTGTTTCTGGGCATTATTGCAATCATGTCTTTTATTTTTCTTAAATCTCACAGATGAGTGAGACTATTCTGTGATTATTCTCTCCACCTGACTTATTTCACTCAGCATAATAGTTTCCATGTCCATTCATGTATAGGAAAATTTCATGAATTTATTTTTCATGACAGCTGCACAGTGTTCCATTGTGTATATGTATCACAGTTTCTTTAGTCTCTCATCTGTTGTTGTGCATCTGGGTTGTTTCCAGATTTAGGCTATTGTAAATAGTGCTGCAATGAATGAATATAGGTGAACAGAAGGCATTTTTGTATTGTGTTTATTTCTGTTGTTGTTGTTCCTAGGATCATATGGGAGCTCAATTTCTAGTACAAACCATTCTTAACTCATGCATAAGCTCAATTTATGAATGCCATACTCAATGCCATCTTCATCTTGCCTTTTAAAGAAATCCCTTCAATCAATGTTTCTTGCAAGATTGCTTTCAAGACTCTGCATTCCATAAGCTTTTGTCTGTATTGTTTATTCAAATATGAATGAAAATTTAGCTGTAATTTTTTGGTGTTGTGTTCATTTAACTTATTTTTAATACATCTCTTCATTCTCTTTTGGTTAGTGGAGTCTGATTCATCTTTTATTGGAAAAGTTTTTATTTGACATTCACAGTTTTTAAACTTCATTTCAAGAAAATGTATTACATAGTTAACCATAATACATTTATTTCTAGATAAGTGAGAACAAAGTTATTAAAGATAAGAAAAAATAACTAAAGAAAATTTAAAAATAAAGAAAAACGAAAAGTATAGTGTTAGGTGCTTTTGTGAAAAGTATTGTATCTCCGGGGACCGGGCGGTGGCGCTGGAGGTAAGGTGCCTGCGCTAACCTAGGACGGACCTTGGTTCGATTCCCTGGTTCCCCATATGGTCCCCCGTGCCTGCCAAGAGCGACTTCTGAGCGCATAGCCAGGAGTAACCCCTGAGCGTCACTGGGTGTGGCCCAAAAACAAAAACAAAACAAAACAAAAAAGAAAAGTATTGTATCTCCAATGAAACCATTAATACAATAGCAGGTTTAATAAATTCTTGTTCTCATCTATTCATTTTATTAAATTAATATATTTATATAGGAATAAAAGCATCAAAAATTGAAATTGTCCAGCAAGTCAAAACACTATTATTGAAACTGGATCTTTTGTTGGTCATGTTCTCAGCTCCATGGCCTCCTGAAAAAATAAGGATGTGAAGAGAGGGTGCCTACACTCACTGCAAAAAGCCCTGATATTATTGTCCCCAAACTGACATACCTGAAATTTGGTCACATGGGTGTTCCAGAAGAGAAACATAGAGAGGTGATGAGGCAGGGTCATTGGGAAAACAATGATTCTGGGTGATGGAATCAGCAGGAGTGGCTTAGACAGGAAGGGGCTTGACCTACCCTCGCCTCCTGAGATGGCCACTTTCTACTTTCTGCTGCTTGGGTCAGTGTACCCCTAATCTATTAAGGCTTGGTTTACATTTCTTTCAAGAAAAGAGTGAGTCTATGAAGCAGATTCAGTTTGAGTGACTGTGCTTGTGAGAGGGGTTACAGCTGCCACGCTTCCTGGAAGAAGAAAGGTAGTGGAAGGGGGTTTTCCCACACTTATTCCTAGAAGCCAGGTGATAATACCAAAATCAGTGTACCTGTTGTTTGGTCATATTGGTGTTCAAGAAGGGAATAATAAAGGGTGAAGCAAAACCATAGTGAAACAGTGATTTTGGGTGATTTTGTTAATTGAACAATATCTGTGTCATCAAGATGCTATTTCAGTGGTCACCCAGGTGAATATATAATAATCTTGTTTATAGAGAGGATTACTATGGAGATATTTGAGGCAGGGTATAAAAACCAAAAAAAAAAAAAAGCTTTTAGTTGTTGGGGTGGAATTGTCACATGGAAACATAAAATTGCATTGTTTGAGGTTTGAAAGTTGGGTAGACAAGTAGAAGTTTCTGCACAGTTATATTGTTTAGCATACAGTTATTGGCCTCTATTAAATAAATATGGATGTATATCCCTTTAGGTTAAATGAATTTCTGTTTAGATATTTTAGTTATTGTTTATTCAATATTGGTAAAAACAGATTATTCTTTCAAAACACATGTGAACACTCTGCAGAACTCTGAAGTAAAATAAAAGTTGATATTACTGATTGAATTCCTGACATTTTCTGATGCAGGTTGGAAGACAGAATGAAGGATTGAATTCATGAGGTTACCCTTCTTATATCAATTTGCTTCTGAATTTAAAAGAATCAGGATAGTTTTCTAATTTGTTTTTCTTTTTTTTGTGTGTGTGTGTGTTTTTTTGGGTCACACCCAGCAGTGCTTAGGGGTTACTCCTGGTTCCATGCTCAGAAATTGCTCCTGGCAGGCACAGGGAACCATATGGGGCACCGGGATTCGAACCGATGACCTTTTGCATGAAAGGCGAATGCCTTACCTCCATGCTATCTCCCGGGCCCCCCTAATTTGTTTTTCAGGGATAACAGAAACTTACCTTTTTTTTTGTTTGTTTGTTTGTTTTGTGTTCAGTTTTTGGGCCACACCTGTTGACTCTCAGGGGTTACTCCTGGCTATGCACACAGAAATTGCTTCTGACTTAGGAGACCATATGGGATGCTGGGGAATTAAACCGAGTCTGTCCTAAGCTACCGCTGGCAAGGCAGATACCTTACTGCTCGCACCATCACTCTGGCCCCGGCAGAAACTTATCTTTGACCTCTCTTCTGGCAATTCTATGAGCATAAAATAGCATTTGTAATCATGTTCATAAATATTCAATATTGGTATAACTGGTATACCAGAAGGTAGCTAAAATATCCCTGTATTTCATGAAAGACACTAACCTAAAGTCCAAGTTCAGGTAGTTTAGAGCCATGTTTGATGTTTTGAATGTTGATCCATTTTGAATGTCTAGTTTAGAGCCATTTTAAATGTCCTTTTAAACAGTCATATGCTCACAGAATGGACCTTAGGGTTTGCTAGTTAATGTCACAATTCCAGAAACAGCTAGAATTGAAGCCACTAAGAAAAATATATTTTCTGCTAATAGAAAACTCACACTGCTTTTCCTATGGTTTGGTTTTAGTTCCTTAACATCTCTAGAAGACTTAGATTGGCTGCCACTCAACCACACTTTATTAACGGCTTCTGAAATCATGCTGAACATGACAATTTCAACACTGGCATTTCTTCAGGAATATGGATTAGCATCTGCTAGTATGGGTAATGAACATATTTTGTTATATCTCCTACTTTCATAATGAAACCTATTAAAATCCACCATAGAGATAAAAGGTGGTTCAAAGAAATGATTCTTAATTAAAATATCAAATGCATGACATTTCGTTCTTTGTTTTTATTGAGATCATTGCAGATTACAAGTCTTTCACAGTTGTATTTCAGATGTCCCATACCTCCAACCCTAGTCCCAGGACTACCAGTGTAACAGGTCCATTTTGTGTTTAGCTTGTTGTAGTTTGAGTCTCTTGATTCAATTGTAGTTGGCTTTGGCATGGTATTTTGATATGACCTCTTTGTTTTTTTTCCACCCAAAGTTCCTGAGACAGCTTGGCCCCTGGGCTTCATCCACTTTTCAATTTGTAGGAAGACATAGAAATATGTGACAGACCTAAATAATTCAAGTTCTATGGTTCTATGAAAAAGCCTAGAATATAAGTAAAAATAAAAGAAGAAAAGAAAAAAAGAAAAAAATGGGGTGGGGAGAGAGACGGATGAGTTTTTTTTTTTTTTTAAATTTCAGTCTTTTAACAAAGTGAGTAGGCTGAAAATTTGGAATTCAGATCTAAATTTGACACTACCATTGTTGAACTTTTGTAGTCATTTCCAATAAAAATGTTAATTTGAATTAAATAAATAATTGATTTAAAAATTTACTGAATTGGCATTATTTAAGATGAGGTTGATCACTTTTTCTGTGAATTTAATCTTTCTTTTCAGTTTTTAAACTTCTGGTTTTAGTTTGTAAATAGTATATTCATTTCAAACCCTTTATGATAGACAAAGGCAACTTGACTAGAATTGAAGAATCTTAGATTTTTATCTTTATAACCTTCATGAAATTCCTTTTATTGTACTATTTTGAAAGCAGCAGAATTGTGTTGTTTCTTTCGACCACAGTGCTAAGTCAAAGGCATTATAAAATCACACTTAGGAAAGTTATATATAGAACCTGGCATGTGCAGAATATTGGGAGAAGATATGGAATCATGATCTGAAATTATATACTCATCTGGATTTTCAGATGAAGGTTCACCTGAGAATTTAAATAGTTTTTATTTCTGCACTTGCAATAACTAGAATTTTTATCAAAATTTGGAGTGAAACAAAGTCAAAGCATTAGGCCTACATGTCAGGTAAACCGTTTCTGGATGACATTGCAAGATTACTTGGGCAAATTATAAGTTTTATAACTTTATTAAATTTATTAGGGAAGCCATTTTCTGACTTTAAATGATTTTTATAACTTTAAATAATTTTTGAAAAATGGTTTTAAAGATTACATGGCATTTCACGGCAAGACTATTTCATTATTGCTCATTTTCTTCCAAGCTATATAGCTGCTTATGGCAATTATTTTGTATAAAATTAGTGAAATAAAATGATTGCAAATGACTTATGCTTTAAATAAATGATTAAGCATATTGAGAAAATGTTAAGGACAAACCATCTGATCTGATTATTTAAATTTCATAAAGTTCTTGGAATATCCTATCAGGTACTTTGTAACCATAAATGTTGGGATATGAGTTCTGGTTTTATCTACCTTTATCTCTGTAGCATCTAGTATTAGATTCTGATATTAAAAATGGTATTTGATCTTATTTTTTCATTTTATAAATAAAGGACAACTTTGCAATTGTATCTCATAGCAATTTAATGAAAATTATTTATAAACATTTTAAGTTATAAAAGAATTGAGGAATGCTCTAAATTACTAAATTTTCTAAATTACTTTAGATGAGTCACAATGCTGAAACAATTAATCATGTAAATCTCTTGTCTTGCAGAGTCAGAATCCAACTTTTCCTTGCATAATATGGTTCGGGATCCACAGAAGGTCCAGAAAGACTTAGAATCCTCATTGGACTTTGATAACCTTTATGTAGAACAAATCCTAAATTATTCAACTAAACTACAAGAGGTACACATGTTTGATAGTGTATAAGATAGCAGTTTTTCTTCTAAAGGGAAACTATACTATACACCTGGGACAGTAGAATATGAGTGGATAAGCCTGGGTTCTTTAGATATGGTAAGACTGCTGCTTTTTTCTACAGGTGTCCTTTTTCTTGTACACTGTCATTTCTGTCCTATTCTCAAAGATTTATAGAAGGAAATAGTTTATTTTCTTGCTCTTGGAAGTAGAAAAGGAAAAATAAATCCATGGGAGACTAAAAAACTAGACTAGCTAATTCAGACAGACTTCTGAAAGCTGAAGATCATTGAAAGACAATTTTTTTAATTTTAATATTTTTATTTAAACACTGTGATTACAAATATGATTGTAGTTGGGTTTTAGTCATGTAAAAAACAGCCCCCTTCACCAGTGCAACATTCCTGTCACCAATGTTCCAAATCTCCCTCCTCCCCTCCCCACCCCCAACTGTACTCTAGACAAGCTTTCTACTTCACTCATTCATTCTCATTGTTAGGATAGTTCTCAATGTAATTATTTCTCCAATAGCACTTATCACTCTTTGTGATGAGTTTCATGACATGAGCTGGATCTTCCACCCTGAAAGAAGGGTTTTCAAGTGAATTGGTGATTGATATTGAGAATCAAGAGGTCAGATGGGCTTGTCTGATATTAATCTTAGTTTTCAAAAGAGTTCATACATTTTCGGGCCCGGAGAGATAGCACAGTGGTGTTTGCCTTGCAAGCAGCCGATCCAGCACCTAACGTGGTTGGTTCGAATCCCAGTGTCCCACATGGTCCCCGGTGCCTGCCAGGAACTATTACTGATCAGATAGCCAGGAGTAACTCCTGAGCGCTGCTGGGTGTGACCCAAAAGCCAAAAAAAGAAAAAAAAAAGAGTTCATAAATTTTCTCAGTGCTCTGGAATGATTTATTTTTATATACAGCTCAGTGCAATTTTGTTTCTGATTTAAGTGGTTTGGATTCCCGGATTCTAGAAGCCCTACCCTTCTCTTCCTGTGTCCCAGGAGTCTACCCTACTGTCTAAGATATGTAAGGCTCTGATTGAACTTTACAAGAAAAAACATCTAATCCTATCAAAATATGGGAAGAAGAAATGAATTAACATTTCCTTAAAGAGGAAATACAGATGGCCAAATGGTATATGAAAAGTATTCCTCATCACTAATAATCAGGGAGGTGCAAATCAAAGCAAATGAGCTATTATCTTACACCACAGAGACTATCACATGTCACACACACACACACACACACACACACACACACAAAACAACAACCCAAGAACACCCTGTGTTAGTATGGATGTGGGAAGAAAAGGAGGCTCATTTATTGCTGGTGGAAATGCATGATAGTGCAACCTTTTTGGAAAAAAATATGGACATTCCTCAAAAAGCTAGAAATTGTGTTTCCATATGATCCAGCAGTACCACTCCTAGTATATAACCCAAGAACACAAAAAACAATACAAAAATTCCCTCTGCACTTCTATGTTTAGCTCAGTACTATTTACAATAGCCAGAATCTGGAAACAACCCAGGTGCCCCCAAAAACAGAGGAATAGCTAAAGAAAACAGGGTACATCTACACAATGGAATACCATGTAGCTATTAGAAAAAATAACCTCATAAAATTTTCTTATACATGAATGGACATGTAGGCTATTTTGCTGAATGAAATGAGACATAGGGAAAGGGATAGACATAGAATAATATCACTCTTTTGAAGGATATATATATATACACACATATACAACAACAATCGATAGTATGGTAATAGTACGCAAAGACAAAAAGGTCATGAGGTCCAGCCAGGATAGAAAGTTCGCCTACAAAAAGTGGTGCATGTGACTAGAGTAAAGACATGTGACTAGAGTAGATAAGGGTCTTCTAGGATTATGCTAGTTGGAACTGATCACTCTGAACAAGAATAAGAAAGTGGAGACATGTATTGGCAAATCACCCTACCATTAACAATAATGCAAACCACATTGTCAAAAAGAAAAGAGAGAAAGTAAGTGAGAGAGAAGAGAAAAAAATCGCCTGCCCTAGAGCAAGGCAAGTGTGGGGGTATGGGAAGAGTGAGAGAAACAGGATACAGTTGTGATGAGAAGGGTGATCTGGTTGAAGGATGGTGTACATTGTATGACTAAGACCTAACAATGTAACCATGGTGCTTAAATAAAACAATAATAAAAAATAAACAAGGGAATAATTTTGATATTCCCTACTAGTACATTTCATGACAACAGTTGTCATGCTAAAATTTGCAAAAGTCACTTAAAGCTATTTTAGTCAGCATAAAATGTAGTTGACTACATACATTAAGGTTTGTCATTGGATATTTTATCCTTATCCATTTGTTAGAAAGACTGTCTCTGTTCCAGTTCTTGGTCACTGTTTCTATCAGTATGGGAGTTTCAGTTTCTCTAGTTACTGCTTAAGGTTCTTGTATTACACTTTAATTTAGGTAATGAGATTTCTTCTCCCAGTTTCTTATTTTTCAGTATGGACTTGGCTATCCTGAGTTATTTATGACTCCACACAAACTTCATATAAGTCCTTGAAAAATGAGCAACACCTATTCTAAGTAAATAATAAAAATCATGGAGCACACCATAATATAAAATAATCTGTTGCTACAAACCCTTGAAGAGTATATTATGGCTGAATAAAATTTGGCATTCATTTTGGTCTAAAAAACTTTGGATGAAAGGCTGTGTTCAGTCACTTATAGGCCACAATCACCAAAGAAATGAGGTTATCCCATGAAGTCACTCAAATTTCCTTAGAGATTTTATAACTGATGTGAGCAGCAATGAAACTTACTGTTTAGAATATCCCTTCAAGATCAGAGAGTTAACATTTGGTGGTTGTTCTGGGAAAAGCGAGTTTCTTAAGTCTGACATGAATAGGAAAAGTTACTTCTATATCTATGAAGAACTTAAGTCCTTAGAATTTGGATTACATACTGCAATATCCAAGGCATAATATGAGGCACTGTTACTATAGGGTAACTATGAAGAGAAGTATCTTCAACATATTATACAGAACCCCCATATATATGCACATAGATAAGAACATACACACAGACAAAAAAACCCTATGTATCACTGTAAAATTTGAGAAGCCAGAAATTCAAAATGATTTTTCTGGGCTAAAATTGGGTGTTTGAATGAGTGTTTTCTCTTCAGGACTGAGAGAACAGGCTTGCTTATTTCCAGTTTCAGTTACTGTAGGTACTGCTTAAGTACCTTCAAAGTAAGCAACAAATTTCTATTTTTCTCTCATACTGCTCCCCCGTTAACCTTAATATTTGCTTTGGTCTCCCAACCTTAAGAACATTGTAATTGTATTGTACTCTCATCTCTTTATATGCTGTACTATATAGATTAGTGACCTTAATTTGAAAGTTCAATTCTCTCCAGCCACCAAAAAATAGCATTTATTTGTTCTAGGTAATATCATAAAAATTTCAGGCAAATTATTCTCCTTTCATTCCAAATGAGGTCACATCACATAATGACTACCTTTGACACGGTTTTCCAGGTTCTTCCTTAGATCCGACTAGAAAAATGTCACTTTCTGTTTAGCATGGATCCCTGTGTAAATAGTTTTTGAGATAGAGTGTTTTCTTCTATTCTCTTTATCCAACTAATAAAAGAGATTTGTTGTATGTGACACCTGAGAAAGTAGATTTATTTTATCTCATGACCTCATTTCCATTTTTCACCATCTACCTCCACTGCTTCCTTATATGCAGAAAAATCTAACGGATATGACATATTCTTTGTGCCTTGCAAACCAACTATATCCTAATTGCAGGTAGTGGGTTTATTTCTTTCGAAGGTTTATGGTACATTCTGACCCTTTAAAATTAAAGTATGGGGCTGGAGTGGTAGCACAGTGGTAGGGCGTTTGTCTTACATGCGACTGACCCAGGATTGACGCAGGCTCGATCCTCTGCATCCCATATGGTCCCCTGAGCCAGGAGTGATTTCTGAGTACAGAGCCAGGACTAACCCTTGAGTGCCACTGGTTGTGGCCCCAAAATCAAAATAAATAAATATATATAAATAAATAAAATTAGAGTATGGTAGAATATAAACCTGGAGGAATTTTCTGTCTGTGAATTGAAACTCACAAGTGTATGTACTAGATATGGAGCCTATGTTAATCTAAAAAGGGAATATACAAGGCTTCTAAATGCTTAAATTAAATAAAGAATTTAATTTACCAGGTAGTACCAGGTAGTGAGATAGCACTCCTGTAACACCTGTAGTGCCCACTGAACTATTCTTTCACTGTGGTATGGACAATATGCATTGTTATAAAATAGTGTACTGTATTTAAACAATGAGGACAGAGAATAAAAAGTGGATTTGTTTTCCAAGATGCTAGCACGCCCCAATGTTTTGGAGTGATGATATAATGATAGTTTCAGATGCTCAAGGAAGGTTTGATTAGTTTATAGCCAAGGCTTCTGGAAGACAGTGAAAAAAGAGGTCTGAGTGATCATCTCTTTAAGCTCTCTTTATCAAGATTGTGCTTCTGGTCCTAGATATATGTGAAGCAATGGGGCTTCCCAGAAATGCAAGAACAATTTAGAGGCTCCTGACCTTACAAATAGACTTGAAGGAAGTGAACAAGATACTCTAAATTTGAAGATCTTTCAGAATCTCTTCAAGCTGCTCAGAAGTTCAATGTGTCAGAACTAATCTCACAGATGTGTTTATCCATCTTCTCTTGTTCTTATGACCAGAAGAAAGTGAAGCCTTACGAAGAAGTGGATCAAGAAAAATACTCATACTACTCCTAGGGATATACCCTAGGATCATAAAACACACATTGCAAAAATGCCTTCAGCACACCTATATTCATCGCAGTACTTTTACAATAGCCAGACTCTGGAAACAAGATGCCCTTCGACAGATGAATGGCTAAAGAAACTGTGGTACATATTCACAATGGAATAACATGCAACCGTCAGGAGAGATGAAGTCATGAAATTTTCCTATACATGGATGAACATGGAAACTATTAAGCTGAGTGAAATGATTCAGAGGGCGAGAGATAGACACAGAATAGTCTCACTTATCTCTGGTATTTAAGAAAAATAAAAGATAGTATTTTTAATAATACCCAGAGACACTAGAGATGACAGTTGGAAAGACCAATGCATGATATGAAGCTTACCACAAAGAGTGGTGAGTGCAGTTAGAGAAATAACCACACTAACAAATGTCATGACAATGTTAATAAGTGAGAGAAGTAGAATGCCTGTCTTGAATACAGGCAGTGGTTGGGGAGGTGGGAATGGGGGGCATTGGTGGTGGGAAGATTGCACTGGTGAAAGGGGGTATTCTTTTTTAATATAACTAAAACCCAACTACAAACATGTTTGTAATATGGTGCCTAAATAAAGATGTTATTTTAAAAAGAATATAAAAGTAAAATAAAATAAAACCAAATTCTAAGGAAGCAAGTTATTTAGATTAGACAAACAAGAAGGAAAGAGGACAAATAAGATGATAGGATAGAACCTGTATAGTACAGAGGAAAGGTACTTGCATACAGCAACCCCAGTTCTGTTCTTCCCTTTCCCCTACTTCACTCCTGTAGTTACCCCTGAACACAGAACCCCTGAGTACTGCCAGTTATGAACAAACAAAAGTAGGGGGAATTTCTCTGTTATTAACCATTAAATGCATGAGAAATAAAAGAGATGTGACTAAAAAAATATCATGTTTCTAATCACATACTTTTCTTAAAGCATATAGGTGTTCTTGTCTACTCAGTGATACAAAATTTACCTGACACCAAAGTCATGAGAGTTCATTGATAATAACTGATATGGTCAGATAGATATCTTTTCATTATACATAATTTACATAACTCAAACTTATGATTATTTAAGAGTTATTTAGAACACATAAAACTTCATCATTCATTCCCCCATGTTAGCTATCTTGAGACTAAATAATCTATATGGTATAATATTGATGATAAATTACAAAGCTATTTTCTTTTAGATTTATTGTTCCCATGTTCATGACATAAATGTTACTGTGAATTCAAATTAACTGGACATATAGCGTAGATGGATATACTTATACCACCCTAAACGTGTCAATTGAGATAACTTCTCAAAGATGCATATGTAATGTACATGTGCGTATATATATTATTGTCTTCTTTTGGGAAATGGAATTAGAACAAATAGAAAAAGATACTGATTAAAAAGTTATATGTATTAGGGGTCAGAGTGATAGCACAGAGTGCAGGACATTTGACATTCCATATGATCCCATATACATCCTATATGGTTCCCCAAGCCTGTCAGGAGTGATACCTGAAAACAGAGTCAAGAGTGACGCTGATTGCCTGCCGCTGAATGTAGCATACAAATAAAGTTATAAATATTCATTTTTGAAATCTAAAATAATCTATAGTTTCTTAACTAAATACTTTTTTCAAATGTATGATTTTGTATTTTAATTGTTTAGGTATTTGATCAATGGCATCAAGGTAAACCAATGCACATGGTACCTGAAGGAGTTGAACACAAAATGGAGGCATTCAGGAATCAGTCTGAGGAAAATAATCAACTATGGAAGGTGTCAGATGTTTTGCGTGGTAGCCTTCTTTTTCTGAAGGACAGCTTGACAGCAGAGGGTTCCAAAGGCAACCATACATCTCCAAAGAAGTGAGGCATATTTTGCTGTTTTAATATTGATTGTGTCAACATTGCTAAATTTTAGGGGCTATATAGACAGCACAGCAGGTAAAGTGCATGCCTTGAACATGGTAAATCTTGGTTTGACTCCTAGCATCCTAGATGATTCCCTGACTGTCAATAGGAGTGAATACTGGATGCAGATGAAGAAAGAAAAAGAAAGGAAGAAAGAAAGAAAGAAGAAAGAAAGAAAGAAAAATGAAAGCTAAATAAATGTTAGAATGCATAATTAGACTAACTAAATTTAATCGTCTTAAACTAAAACCACACAGATTATTGAGTTTGCAATGTGAAACTAAATGTGTTGTATTAACCATTGCAATACTCCGTCTCTTCAGGATGTTAGAAGTAGAAGGTGTAAATATTCTGAATTTTAAGCTTTATGCCCATTTCAAAAATTATCAAAACACTTTGGAGTTATTTTCTTATAAGTAACTACTCTTTGCTAACTAAAATTTTTTCATCTAAAATTATATCAAAAGACTGGAAATTCCACTCTGTATTCCCGTTTTGGATTTGTAACCTTCCCTTTCTTTCTCTTATCTCTCACTAGACCCTAGCATCCTGGCTTACAATGTGGGTGACAGAGCCCTTAAAGTCTAATATAAGACCTATTAATAAATATAGTTTATTCAAAGTATTAATATTCACTGAAAATATACCTAATCAAAAATGACCTCTTGATCTCTCACAGAAAACAAAAAAATAATGTTGCTTTATGCCTGATAATAATCCTATAGTCCATAAATGTAGGAGTGATTTGACTCTGTAAACTATTGTTGCAATACATGGAGATTTCTTTAATATATCTCAGCAAAGTATATTGAAAATAATTGAAAAGAATTTGCTATACTAGACATCATTAAGAATGTTGGGGCTGGAGAGATAGCATGGAGGTAAGGTGTTTGCCATTCATGAAGAAGGTCATTGGTTTGAATACTGGCATCCCATATGGTCCTCCAAGCCTGCCAGGAGAGATTTCTGAGCCAGTAGTAACCCCTGAACACTGCCGGGTGTGACCCAAAAACCAAAACCAAAAAAAAAAAAAAAAAAAAAAGAATGTTAATGATTGGGGTCACAGCCATGGCGCAAGTGGTAATGTGCCTGCCTTGTCCACAGTAGGCTAGGACGAATTGTGGTTCAATCCCCTGGCATTCCATATGGTTCCCCAAACTGGGAGCCATTTTTGAGAGCATAGCCAGGAGTAACCCTTGAGTATCATCGGATGTGGCCCAAAAACCAAAAAAGAAAAATGTTAATGATTTACAAATAAAATATTTAAAAATTGAAAGAAGTAGATTCTAGCAATCATCATTGACTGAGATGGTAGAGAATAGAATAATTACATATGCAATACAAGAGAACCAGAAGTAGTAGTGATATTTAAAAATATCAAAGTTTGAATGTGATAAAGATTTGCTTCTCAGAGATGAGCAAAGAAAATGGTTCCCTGAGATGGATTACTCCCAGTATAGCAGCTATATTAGGCAATGAGTGATTTAGAAATCATTAGTTGACAAAATTTGACAGCCTCAACACAATTTTGAAAGATACGTTGTGGTTAAAAATTTCATCAAGTTATATAATATACTAGCAATAAATAATCCATGGAAGCAATGTGACAAGCTTATGTGACAAACTTCACTGCTCTCTTATTTTAAGAAATGCCACACCATCTGAATTGCCACCCTGATCAGATGACATAAATATAGAGCCACAACATGGAGCATAAACATGATTATTATCTGAACATTTTGATGATACCCTTTATGCTTTAGCAATAAATCACTTAATGTATGTACATAATTTAGACATACTTTTCTCTGCATAGGAAAACCAATCATCTGTGTAATGTTAGTTATTGTATGCTCTATTAATTTTTTTGGACCCCACTTTTTGTTATTTTTATTATAGTGGTGTAGATTAGACCTGCAGTATCTCAGGGTTGGGGGATTGGAGTGATAGTGTAGCAGGGTATTTGCCTTGCACATAACTGACTTGGATTCATTTGTCAGTATTCTAAGGTCTCCTGAGCATTTCCAGGAGGAGTAGGCAGGACTAAGTTTTGAGCACTGTAAACTAAAAAAAAAAAATTGGGGGGGGGATATAATAGTACTGGATAGTTTTAAGAAAGTAAAGAGTAGCATTTTTCAATAACTTAAAATTTACTACTAAAATATTTATCTTTAAATATATTTATGTAAAATAAAAACTCATCTCAAACACCATGTTTCTAACCCCTAAGGCAAACCGATCTAATGAAACGGTAAACAAATCTAATGAAACGGTAGTGGCAAAGAAATAATACACTAAACAGTCAGGAAAATAATTCATTGGAGTCAGTCTGCTTTTTACTTCATGGCCTCTTTCTGCGCAAGCCCCAACCCAAGCCAAAAGCCAGAAGTCCTTTCTTGATTTAAACCAATTCCCCATATCAGGAGGATGAAGGTTGAGTACTCCAGGTGGGCTTTTACATACCAAAAGGAGAGGTTTAAAGAAAAAGGAAGTTGGTGAATAATAGGGTTGTTAGCTAGGCTCATCTCCTATTTCCACCTTTTCTTTTTGAAACAAAACAAAATAGATGAGAAAAGTTACAAAAGCTTTGTTCTACTTTTCTCAGCTAAAGATTGGGTCCTCAAATCAGAACTCAAGGCATCAAAGTTTAAATCGTATACAACATTCTCAAAACAATCAGCTTTTTAAAATATATTTCCATATCTTACACATATCACAATATTTTTCATAGATTTCTAATAGACATAAACATTAGAACATAGACATAGACATTACAACCTTTCTGCAGATTCACTTGATTTGAAAATTCTTAGACATTCTAACACCAAGCACTGTAATATGAGAATAGAACATCCGAGTACCTTCCTATAAACTTCTCTAAACAAAATCACAAGAACATTTTTGAACATAGTTTGAAAATAAGTTTGCTAAACATTCTTAGGATGAGCACTGTAATAAAAGTCTATACTATCCAAGATCTTTTTCCATCTACTTCTGTGGACAAACATAAGAATATTTCTGCAGATATAATTTGAGAATAAGTTGCTACGTAATATACACAATAAAAGGTCATAACAATTGAGAAACATTCACTAGGCTAGTTGAGAACTTTTAAATCTAAAAACATTATGCAATTCCCTAGAATTGTGCAAACTATATTAAACTACTAAAGTTGGGTATAAAATTTTGTGTTTGCAAGGGTGCATTAAAAAAAAAGATCTATACAGATAAAACACAATTTAATCAACAGTATAGTGACCTATGCAAATGGGATCAAGAGATTAACCTAAAAAAGTTAATTTTTTGGAGATAGCCCAGGTGCAGGAGGTTCTGAAAAACAGCTTCGTCTCAGTTGAGCTTTGGCTGTGCTTGGATTCTCCATTTCCATCTTCTCCTTCTGCTGAGGTCTTTCGATCTGGGATGAAAAGGCCTTTGGTTTTGAGCTGAATTCTGAATTCACCTCCCTGTTGTTGGTCCCCTCAAACGAAGCTTTCTCTTTGGCTTCTATCCCATCAGTGACCTCGATAAGCTGCTTCTGGTTGGAGGGCTGAGGTCTTGGTAAAAAGCGCCTCCGTAGAGGAAAAATGGTAAATGTTGGTGTCTGGGACACTGCCCAGAGTCTCCAGCTCTCTCCTTTTCTTTGCCTGCTTCTATCCACCTGAGGGGGCCTCTCCCACTATAGATGGTAGAGCAGCTAGGTGAGGCCTGGGGATGAATTGAATTGACAGAACTCATGTCGATTGAGAGCATATCTGGTACCTTTCACTGGCATTCCCCAGGTCCAGATGTATTAGCAGCTTTTGATCCCCTCTCTCCTTTCACAACATCAAACTCCACAGTCTCTCCATCTTTAACTCTACACAGAAACTTCCTGGGATTGTTTCTCGTAATAGCTGTTCTATGAACAAAGATATCTTCTTTGGTGTCATTTCTGTTGATAAATCCATAACCATTCTGGACATTGAACCATTTGACAGTGTCTCTAGGACTTAGATGCCAGCAGCGTCATGTCCACCTAACTTTTCAGGTCTCTGAGTCCTGTGCCACTGTTCAATCATCAGTTGTAAAATAAAAATATATGAGTAGTGAGCTCATCCCAAACCAAGGGGTTTCTAACCCTTTGGGTGGAAAGTTCTGATGAAGCAGGGTAGCGAAGGAGAAATAATACAACAAGCAATCAGGGAAAGATTCATTGAAGTCATCTTGCTTTTCATTCATGACCTCTCTCTGCCTTGTGCTGCCTCTGCCAAAGCCAAAAGTCAGAACTCCTTTCTTTTTTTAAACCAATTCCCCATACCAGGAGGGGAAGGTTCAGTAGTCTAGGTGGACTTTTACATATCAAAAGAAGAGTTAGGGGAAAAGAAAGTTGGGGGAATATCTTTGTTTAGGGCTGTGAGTTAGTCTCATCTCACAGACTGATACATTTTTTTTCAATGCTGTCTAAAAATATTTTATTTCAAATCACAGAAACATGGTCTTGACAACCCCTTTTCAACACCAGTCCTTGCTGTCATGCAGAGGATTTGCACCAGGTACCAAGACCAAAATCTGATCCATAGTCTGGGTTGTGATCACTATCTTTAGTCTATGAATTCACAATATTTGGTTATATTTTTATATACCTATAGTGGTTACTTGCTTCTATTTCTTTTGCTTTGGATTGGAGTCTTTTGTTAATGTATCAAATGTATACAACATAATATGTAAATTAGAAAAATCCCATTGATCGTGGTTAACCCATGAGATCAGCTAATATGAAATTGAAGTGAATCTTGACTCTACTATTTTCTAATTTTCTGTATCTGCAGATTTCATTTAAATTCTTGAACCTCCTTACATATATACATATAAATCAATCTATTGATATTTGTCTATATACCAATAGAGGGGAGATGATAGAATCTTCTGGGGGTAAAGTGTGGATTTTAGGATAATAAAAACCCAAATGTGTGCATTTATTTGCATATTTTATAGGGTTAATTCATAAAATATAAATAATACAATAACAATTATAGACATCAAATTAAAACTATTAATGCAAAGTTAAAATAACAGGAGCAATTAAAATTGCCAGTATATAAATATTTTGAAGCTTTATTGCAAGGTTTCTGAATTTCAGGCTTCTTTGATCCCAAAGGTCTGATTCCTAGAATATAGTCACAAAAATAATATTTTTTTCCCTCAACATACAGATTCAATACTTAATGATTTTATAGGCAGGAGAAGACTGTTTGCTCTAAATGTGAACCCACTGAAGTTATTTTTGTTTCCTTCAAAAATTTTTGTGGGCCCACTGATGGGCCCTTCTACATTTTTGTTCCCTTCTACATTTGTCATTAGTGTCCTATTCTTATTAACTTCATTTAAAACCAAATTGCGTTTCAAGTGAATGCTACTTTAGCTGTATTTTTTGGGGGGGGGGTCACACCCAGCAGTGCTCAGGGGTTACTCCTGGCTCCATGCTCAGAAATTGCTCCTGGCAGGCACAGGGGACCATATGGGGCACCGGGATTCGAACCGATGACCTTTTGCATGAAAGGCAAACGCCTTACCTC
>PVKC010018173.1:0-19809 GCA_004027635.1 Crocidura indochinensis
TACCAGTGAGTGTTCCCATGCACTGCTATCTCTGCTTCCACTTCACAGTCCAGGCTTTTGTCTCCCGCATGGGAAGTTGCAGTGCACTCTTTTCTTGATTTTTATTAGCTGTCCATTCCATGGTTAATTGTAGTTCCTTGAACATCCTCAATATTTTGTCTGTACAGTTTTGAGAGGCTACATAATACCTGATACTAGTTTGGTCTACAGAACTTTCACCTTCATTCACTATGTGTGACTATGTTCTGCTTCGCTTTCCTACTGTGGCCTTTGCTATGTGGTGTTTTTTTTTTAATATATTGTAGCAGGGCTCATTAATAAAAAGAAATGTATGCTTGCTCCGCTCTGCTCTGCAGCCATGCTCTTTTCAGGGCACACTGACCTGTGTGTGTGAAAAATGACTCTTCTAAATCAAATTGGAACCAGCTGCCATTTTTTCTGTCTGCTTTACCTCAGTTTCTTGGATCTGAGCAGAGTTCACCTAGGATATCTGGAAAACAACTCCCTTGCCCTAGGTTCTGGTTTGTGTCTTTCTTTCACTCGAGGGTGTACTTTTTTAGTGAAGACGACTCTTCTCTACTTCTTGATTGTTTTGAACTAAAATTCTATTCCTGTACTTCCTAGACCTTTTGAAATAAAAATAGTTATAGACATCAGAAAAAGCAGCTTATTTTCATTAGTGACACACACTCAGTGAGAAACTCTGGTGTTGGGTGTATCCTCCAAATATATAAATACCAAACTTTCAAGGACCTAACTCAGACATAGGGAACCTCCTAACAGGTGAAATATCTTATAACTTACATGATGACACAGATTAGAAAACTCATTAGGGATTATAAACTGTAGATTTTTTTCCCCACCCATTCTCTGAGGCATTGATCTGTAGAATGTTAGATGGTAGATAGATGGAATGATTGGCTTCAGGGAATTTAGACTTGACATGAATAGCCCCATCTACTCTGGCTCATGCTTAAATATGTTTAAAGATGTTTGATCAAAGGGGTGCTAAGAATGAATGAATCATTAATACTAAATACTGGCTATATGGAAGCTTGTGTATTTTTCTTTAAAAAAAAGTAAAAAGGTGCAGAGGAATAGTACAGAAGTTAAGGTACATTCAACTGTTCCTAACTTAGGTTTGATCCCTGAAATCACACTGTGAACCCTACAGAATCTGATTTGAACCTATTGAACCTAATTTGATTTGACCCTATAAACTATATAAAATCTTACGCACCATGAGGTAATGACCAAGTAATCCCAAGCCATGCAGGGTTTCAGTAGCACTGTATTCTTGAACCATTACATTGACCTGTGAACCTCATTGACCGAAGATTTCCAGAAGTAGAAATCCTTAGCTTCAGGAGAATTGTTTGGAGT
The DNA here is from genome assembly GCA_004027635.1 of Crocidura indochinensis. Classification (NCBI taxonomy): domain Eukaryota; kingdom Metazoa; phylum Chordata; class Mammalia; order Eulipotyphla; family Soricidae; genus Crocidura; species Crocidura indochinensis. The sequence continues at coordinate 1,384 of PVKC010018173.1, forward strand.
TCCTCTCCCACAAAGTGATAAAATATTTCCAGGAGTTTATTCCCCATAAATCATCAAGTCTTAATCTTAGGAAGATCTATGTCCAATATAACATAACCTAGATAAAAAGTTTGAGTATCAAAAATTTCCTTGCTCTGTGACTCAATTAGAAATTAAATAGTTCAGGGGGCCGGGCAGTGGCGCTGGAGGTAAGGTGCCTGCCTTGCCTGCGCTAGCATAGGACAGACCGCTGTTCGATCCCCCAGTTCCCCATATGGTCCCCCAAGCCAGGAGTGACTTCTGAGAGCATTGCCAGGAGTAACCCCTGAGTGTCACTGGGTGTGGCCCAAAAAACAAAACAAAACAAAAAAAAGAAATTAAATAGTTCAAAGAAATATGTTGTGTGCAATAAATATTAGTTCAGGCAATGCTAATTGAGAACTTCTAGCAGAATAAAAACTTGCCTTTATCAAGGAAAACCATCACCCTAAGAAACCCAAATAATAACATGACAGCATGCTTTTCTTCCTGCTACCCCAATAGAAACTGAAAGCCTAATCTGAATATTCATGATTGTCATCTTTGATTGTCTTCTCACTATCAGAGCTATGACCTTTAGAGAGAAGATATTGTGGTTTGCATTTAAGGACCCGCATTTGGAGCCAACAAAGTCAGGTTGAAAACCTTTGGATCATGTACAGTTTGGGTCTTCATATACACCCTCACATATAATTATGCTTATTTCAAAAAGAAGATCTACATCAGAGTTATAAGAATGGAAATTCCGGGGCCCGGGAGATAGCATGGAGGTAAGGCATTTGCCTTTCATGCAAAAGGTCATCGGTTCGAATCCCGGTGCCCCATATGGTCCCCCGTTCCTGCCAGGAGCAATTTTTGAGCATGGAGCCAGGAGTAACCCCTGAGCACTGCCTGGTGTGACCCAAAAACCCAAAAAAAAAAAATGGAAATTCCAATTGCAACCTTCAGAAATGGTTCTTTTACCCCTGAATTCCACTCTGCCTAGGGATTGCTTGCTATGATCATTCCTCAGAGGAAAGTATGTTAACCCATTATTTTTTGGGGCAACATTTCTGTAGAATTATAAGACTGCAAAGAATAAAGGCTCTTTGAGGATTCTCAAATTCAATTCATCCATTACAAAGTTTCTTTCTTATTTTTGATCTCCACAACTGATCATTTTTTTTAAAGGGAATCAAAGTAGAAAGCCTATACACCTTGGATTGCTGCTGTGCTAACAACTTGAACAGAGTTCTATGATCCTGCAAGAGGTCAAGCAAGTTCAGGTACCCTTGCCTTAGCATTTAAAGGTACCATCACCTTTTCATTATTAACATTTCAAGGGCAGAAATGTACTTCAACTTTCCCAAATTTAGGATCTGATTAGACTATCCATGAATCCTTATTGAATGGAGGTATTCTTATAGGAATATATCAACAAGTGAGCAAGTAAAAGATCTAAGTTAACCTAGGCTTTGGGTCTGAATAGGGTGAGGAGTTGCTGAGTAACCACAGGCCTTTCAGACATTATGATTTCCAGTTTCTCACCAATGATTTCATACTCAGTATGTATATGGTGCTGAGTGTTATGAAGATAGATAGTATAAGGCTAAGATGATAGGTAGAAAAGCTATTTTCTCATTCTATAAAACCTATCCGGGTACTATATATAAAATATCATTCTAGGTTCTAGGGATACAGTGATGGATAAAGCATACCTATCGCCTACGTTGTTGAGCTTATCATTTAATGGAGAAACCAATTTTGTCTTCCTAAAAGAGTTTTTTGTTTGTTTTCAAAGGGCTCTCATCATAGAAAGACATATTGAGTCTGATATTCCCTATTGCTTCCATCAAGGAAGGTAAAAAGATCAACTTGCTCCAAACAGAGCTGACAGCACTGAAAGGCAGGGATGGACACATTGGTAGGCATTGCTAACTAAGACTGTTTTGAAATGCTGTAATATTCACATTGGGCCTGTAAAATATATGCAAAAGTATGTCAGTATGCTGGGCTATCCTACTTCTTTGGTGTAGGACAGGCATTGGAGATAAAATAATAAATAGCTTCTTTGTTCCTGTCTTCAAGAAGTTCAGAGTCTGAGATGTTCAGCAACTCTTTAGATTGAATAACCCCCACAGACTGCATATTGCTCCACTCTGTTTATTTTTTCTGAAGTTCTATTTTTAATCATTTTAATTTATAAATTTTGAATAATCATGAGATATAGACATAAATATAACTTTATAAACAACAAACAGTTATTTATGATTGAGTTTTAGTCATAAAATATTGCAACCAACTTCACACCACAGAAATTGTCACATATTAAAAAAATAAAACAAAGCAAAAACCAAAACAAACAAAAAACAAGAACAACTAGTGCTGGCATAGATGCAGGGAGAAAGGGATGCTTATTCACTGCTGATATGAATGTTGACTTGTCTAGCCTTTCTGGAAAGCAAAGTGGACATTCCTCAAAAAACTAGAAAATGAGTTTCCATATGCCTTGGCAATACTTCTCCTGCGAATATGTCCTAGAGTCCAAAAGCACAATGCAGAAAAACCATCTGTATTCGTATGTTCATTGCAGCATTATTCACAATAGCCAGAATCTGGAAACAACTCAAGTGCTTGAGAACATATGTGATTATGTTACAACTATACAATGGAATACTACTCAACTATTTAGGAAAAATAAAGTCTAGATCTAGGATACTTGATTTTTTTCTTGCTTTGAGGACAATCTTGGGTCTTATCAAAAGTTTTGTAAACCATTCCCCCATCCCATTCTTTGCTCAGAGGAGAATTAATTGCTTCAAGGCATTTTCTTGCTGATTCTTGAGCTACTAGTTTAAGCTAACATCGATAACGTTCCAGAGCTGGAATCCAGGCCTAGGGCTGTATATAGGTTTGTACATGCCTTGTTTTCCCGATTTCCTCCAACTCTTTTTCAGTGTGTTATGTAGCTGGACTTATAAATGAATCTGGTCTTATCAATAAGCACTGTTTCTGAAGAAAAGAACTCTGAAGCAGAATTGAAACAAACTGATCCTTAAAGGAGTCTATCAAAATTTTCTTTGCATCGCCATAAAAATCGGAGTAATTAGATACCCAGCTATTTTCATGTCCTGTAATGAAACTTAGACTCTGATCAGAATTTCTCTCTGGAAATCTAAAAGATAGTTGTTAACTGGACTGCAATAAAAATATTTATGAAAGTGCATGTTTGAAGAATGGTATGCAAGAAGAAATCCCTGAACAGTTTTGCTGATTTTCTACTTTGGGGATTGTTCCTGTGTGTACAGGTTTTAGGACCTTCTTGGGAACCTTTGCGAACCTTCATCCCTCAGTGTTTTTTGCGCTAATTTGATTAGGGTCAGCAGCAGTCTTTCCTATAGCACATAGAGCTCCATTTGGGCAACTATGAGATCTAGTGATTGACCTAAAAGAGAATCCAGGGTGGATACTGACCACAGGAGTCCTACTGAAACCTGGGGGAGCCCAATTCTGTAAATTTCACATCCCTTTTCGAAAGGAACATTATCTGAGAAAATAGAGAAGTCAATGGTTGGGGTTGACAAGGGAATGAATAACCAAGACTTTAAAGGGAACTACTCTAGGCAAGACAGAAAGCTATAGATAGCAATCATGGCAGAGAGTTAGGAAGAGGTAATAGTAATAGCCTTCTCACAGTTGGACATCTGATTTTTATAAAGTAGATTCTAGGGCTGAAGAGCCAGATTTAGACTGGGGAGCAGGGTCAAAGCTTGAGGAGGAGCTTACCTGTATCTCTGCTTCACAGATTGCTTCTCTGCGGACTTGCAGATGTGCCCCACGTAGTACAGCGGGAAAAATAAAAAGTTCCAGTTAGTGGCGAACCAAGTCAGAGTGAAAGGAGCATCGAATTTCTTGAAAGTCAGCTTGGCGAGCTGCGTGGAGCCGGCCCAGGATGAACACACACACAGTACCACTGCCACGCCCCAGAAGACCTTCTTGAGCTGCTCCTGCGAGCATCTCCAGCAGTGGGGATTCGGTCTCCCTCCAGACTCTCCTCCAGCTGGCGCCTGGGCTTCTGCAGGGCCCTGGGATTCCCGGGGGCGCTCCTCCCCTAAAGGAAGGGAAGGGCATGATTAGCCAGAGTTCTATATCTTAGTCTCCCTGATTTCCCTCCAACCAGCAGACATCCAACCTCAAAGGGATGATCACAACAACCACCCTGGGAAGGTGATGCAGAGTAAGGGGTGGGGAGGTGGAGGAAGTTTCCTGAAGAACAACACACCAAAACATACTGAATTAAATAGGAATGTATTCTCAAGTTTTCTTTTCTCGGACCTTTGAAGGTCTCGGACCTTCAAAACATGAACTAATGTTCTTTTACTGTTGCTGGAAGTGCAGATTCAAGGATCTCAGTGCTGTCCCTTAAGTTCTCCAGCTATCCGTTCACACTAGCATCACATTCTGCACATGGGGCAGTGAGAGAGGGGAGACAGTGAGGAGACAGGGGAGATACTCATTGGTCTTAATTCTTAAAAGCTCACAGTCTACCTGGACAGAGTTCACCAACCCCATTTCTTAAAGAATACTAAGATTCTCTTATTTTGCATGCAGAGCAGAACTGGACTTAATTTTTTCTTCATTTGCTTCATCTGGTTTCCTGCTGATGGCCTGCTTTGTACCACTTTGGAGTGTCTGAGGCCTTTCACAGGACCAGCTGCCAGAGGTTGTGGTTTTAAGGAATGCTTCATTATAGAGGCCCGTGACTTCTGGAAACCGGGCTGCAGCCCAAAATTGTGGCTCTGCATCAGTGCCTTTCCCACGGACCATGGGAACATGGAAGAGGTGTTATTTTCCACTGTTTGACACATGCATAATCATGAATGAAAACCAGTCAACTGGAATTTCATACAGCTTTAATTTGGATAAGGTGTAACCACAAACAAATCCAACTTTCTAGGCGACACATTTGCCTTATACTGGTTTCATTTGGAACTTAGCAATGAGTACTTCTGTGCCTCTATGCAGCTATCTCCACCATATTTGGGGATCACACTATAAGTAATTTATTTTGCTTTTTTGGAGGGCACACCCAGTGGCATTCAGAGGTTACTCTTAGTGGTATTTAGTTGGTTTAATGGTATATTGGAGGATCAAACTCAGTCCAGCCATGTGCAAGATACACTCACACTTTCCCAATGCACCATATCTTATCCTATACAATGTGATTTTATATCTTATTTTATTTAAACTTAATTCAAATCACTTTAATAACATGCAAGATGCTATATTTTTTCTTTCTGAAACAAGTTTTTGAATAACATTTTATTGACTTACCACAATTTTATAGCTTGACTGGTGGGTGCAGTGAGGCATATTCACATAAGTTCTAGTGCTATCACTCTATTACATTAACCCACTTCTACTTTTTTCACCAAACCCATTCCCCTCTGGGAAACACTGTAGTGTATGAGTCATTTTTGTTAGAATTTTACATCATAATATTGGATTCATTTTGGTTCAAGGTAGTTATATATTAAGAAAGCAAGTAGTAAAGCACAATATAGATGGTGTCGAGCAAGGTAAACAAAGTCTGATACAAAGGTCTCAGAGATAAAACTAACTCCTCCTTTTTTCAATTTATTCTAGTTGAAACACATCGAAAAAACAAATGCTTGACCACCTTCTAGATTTCAACAAATTATATAACAGTGCCTTCAAAATAGATTTTGTTTTGTAATGAAAAGGAGATTCCCCAGTTATGCTCAGGAGGTCTGGGGCCCCACCAGGATTTTTAGTCAACTGGATAGTCAGTTTAGCACAAGAGCCTAAAGAGATGATGTATCTTTGGCTCTACAGTGCTTGGGATACCTGGTCCACCTGGTGGTGATTAGGTCTCCAGAGTAGTACTCAGAAATGCTCAGAGGACCATGAGATGCCAAGAATTAAATCCAGATCCAGATATAGTCCAACACATGCTAGGTTGCTTCCCTAGCCACTGTACTACTGACATGACACAGGAGATGGATTCATTCTTATTTTGGTACTATGGCATAATAGCAGGGGCTATCTTGATGATATTTAGTGAATGGCCATATTTCTAGATCAAAAAGAGTGCTTATATCTTCAATTGAACTAAAAAAGTATCCCAATAGTAGAGTATGAGTGACTAGGCAAACTGTTGAGAACTGTGGAGATTTCAGAAATCAGAATTGTCAGAAATGCATACTAAAAAGATTTATGGAGATAAAAATGTTTTCACAGTACTAAATTCCATTTAAGATGGACTCTGAGGGACCCCAGAGATAGTTCAGGGATAAGGTTGGCCTTCCATATGGCCAACCCTAGCACCTGAGCACCACCAGGAGTGATCTATAAGCACAGATCCATGAGTAAAACATGAGCACAACAGACAATAAATAAGCATAAGAACAGAGTCAATAAATAAGCATAAGAACAGAGTCTGAGACTTATGAGATAGGAGTTACATCCAGTGGTGCTGTGGAAGAGGGCAAAAGATTTGCTGTACGAGGGATCCAATTCAAATGGTAGAGCCCTAACAAGTGTGAGGCCATTTTTTTGTTTTAGTCTAGGATCTTAAATTAGCATGCTATGAACCTAAGTTTATGCATTTATATTTGCTTTGTTTTGTTTTGGTGCTATACCTGGTGATGTTCAGCTGTTGCTCCTTAGCTTTACACTCAAGAATCACTTCTGGCAAGACTCAGAGAACCATATGGGACGCCTGGGGTTGAATATGGATTAACCACATGAAAGGCATTTTTTCATTACTCCAGTCCCATGAATTTACATTTTAATTATGGCAATAAAGTTTAAAAAGTTATAGAATTGAATAATGACATGATTCTGTATGACAATTAATTTTTAAAATTTCTATGTCTTAATAATAATAATTGTGTGAAAATGCTTCTATAGTTTATGGTCATCTCTGATCATTTAACCAAGAAACTTAGAATTGTAATTTTTTGTTTGTTTTTTGGACCACATCCCTCAGTGCTCAGGTGTGTCTCTGGCTCTGAGTACAAGGGTCATTCTTGATCACGCTTGGAGATATGGGATGCCAGGGATTGAACCTGAGTCAGCCATGTGTAAGGCAAACACCCTACTTGCTATGCTATCACTCCAGCTCCAGGAATTATAATTTTTTTTTTTGTTTTGTGGCCACACCTGGTGGTGCTCAGGAGTTACTCCTGGCTCTGCACTCATAAATAACTCCAGTCAGTGTTTGGAGGACTGTATGGGATGCCGGGAATGGAACTTAACAATTTATACTATTATTAGTGTATAGAGATATCATTGTTGATACATTGCATGTGTGTAACAAAAACATGAGAATGGGGAAATGCAGTGCACAATCACTATAGAACTGATATTAAATTGCATTTAATTAAGCATTCATTTAACCAATTGTATAAAAATATGGACTTTAAACGTTTTTAAGTTGAGGTCACTTTGTAAGCTACTGTGAGGTTTATGAAGTTAATCAGCTAGGAAATTTCAGGACTGGTTCTTCTTCCCATGCCAAAAACTTTGTGTGGCCAGTAGATAAATATAATATTTTACTATTATTTAGGAACTTAAAGTCATTTTCTAGTTTCTGTTTTATATGAATTGACAAAATAAGAGACTTCTGAATATACCACAAATTCTACAGAGAGCATGATTAGTGTGGGCTTTGATAACAATGAAAAGAGAGAAGGCTTGACCTGGGCCTTGAAAAACAGAATAATTGAATTATATAGAGGTTTGAACTTCAGCATCAGAATTAGATGATGTTAGCTAGGGTTCTCCTGTGCTACCTTGCCCTATTGTGATGCACAAATTGTAACCTGTGTGAAATCAAAATCACTTTCACCGAGGTTGGGTAAAGGGACTGGAAAGACTCAAATGTTGACTCCACTTTAATATGTAGCTTGCAGCTATACTTATTTTCTATTTTAAAGGCAGTAATTATATCTTATTTTAATTTTTATATCTGAAATTTTAATATATATTGGATAGTTTTGGAAAATGATCAGGAAATTGTGTGCAATGAGAAGGGCAGGATCACTTCAGGAACACCCTCAAATATTAAAGTTCAAAAAATGTTTCCTTGCTTTCTAAATTGCAAGTCAAATTATTTCTGTTTGATGTCCCTCTTTGGGCTTGCATTTATTTCTTTCAGCTATAGTAAGATCAGATCAGTTATTAGTAGAAAAGGGATGTTTGGGAGCATAATCATTATTATAAGAGTAGCAATACCACAACACCCTTTTTTGCTATAGAAGCTGGGAAAGGAAATAGCATAAGGTTAACTTTAACTTTATACTTTAGTCAACAGTTCTGCAAGCAATGCAAAGTAGATTACACACTCTGGCCCAATGGTTATGCAGCCTGACAGATGCTCTAATTGTGGAGTTAGCTAAGGGTAAATGCTATGTCACCTCTAAGTGCTCTGTTTATACCACTTAATTCATTAAGAAGTACTGGGGGACAAGAAGGTTCTCCCCAGTCTAATGCAGAAGTTGCTTCCACTAAGCATTTTAGAGAGAGAATATTCAACCTATTTACACATACAACTTTTTTTGGGTGGAGGGGGGTGGGTGTATCCTGGTGCTCAGGATATATTTATGGCTCATGCATCACTTCTGGAAGATCAATACCAGGGATTGAATTTGCGTTAGTACAGTGAGTAAGACACTTGCTTTGCTCATGACTATCTCTTGGCTTCTGTACGGCAAATATTCACATATACAATTCAGGAGCAGTGGCATGGTGGGACATAATGTACCTGTGTGTAAACTTCTACCCTGAACTCTGTCCTGTCAGGCAATTTAAAGAAAGTATATATCACACCTACCAGCTACAAAATTGAATTCTATGTTTGTCTCCTGTTAGTAATTTATAAAATATTGCATTTTAGTCAAGCAGCACTATCTAGTAGGTAATATCTGTTCAGAAAGAAACTCTATTTCATCATGGGTGTTGAGCAAGCCTCATTTCAAGAGCTGAATAGTGGTTTTTTTTTTTTTTCCTGTAGAAAATGTCACATTGGGTGCATTGACTCTTTACATAGTGAAAATTATCCTGCAATGAGAAGCAAGAATAGGAAACAAATTCACCCTTCCATTTTTTAATGTCCAAACTTCTAAGAGAGCATAAATGTTCCTATTTTGAAGTTTCCAGAGAATAAGTGGGCGGGCCCTGTTTTAATCTTTGGAAAGTGTTTAGACTTACTTGGAGCTGGATTATCTAAGGAAGTAATTAAGATTGGAAGGTCATAAAAGTGAGCCCCTGATCTAATAGTGTTAGTGGATTTAGAGAAAACAAGAGAATAAGCTCTGCTTCATACCTGTGCAGAAAAATGCCATGTAAAGACACAGATCAAAGTGTTAGCAAATCTGGCTAGCAGAAGGCTACTCTATCATTTCTTGTTCCTGCTGAAGCCACCTAGCCTGTGGGATTTGTTTAAGGTCCCTTGAACCAACTAACCCAAAAGTGTTACACTGAAGAAGCAAAAGGCTTGTACTGTCTGAATTTCCCTCAGAGTAGGTAGTGACAAGTTTAGGGTGACATTTCTTTTAAGAGGTTATCAAAAGAAACAACTAGCTGCACTGTATTACTAGATCGAACTTTTAGAGTCTATCTTATTTTATCATTTCCAACCAGTTGCTTAAACCTTTGTTAATAAAGTAATTCCCAAAAGCAATAAAGAAAAAACATGGCAAATAATGTTTCTTTTTATTTGGAATGGTGGTAGAGGAGAGTCTTTAGATTTCCCTAAGGTCTATTCTATAAACCTAGATCCAAGCCACCATCAGACAATACTGTCTCTGTAAATACATTTATGCTGACATCCAGATACCACTACCACAAACTTGTATATGCAGGGTTTCAGAGGAATCCAGAATACCGAATAAGTCGATGAAAGCTGAAATTGCTGGAGATGGGGGAAATATGTGGATCTCTACTTTGGAAGGAGAGCAGTGATTGTTTCAATCTAAGGCTGAAAATATTTAAGCTGCAAGAGATCAATTTTAATCCAATGCCCTACTAGTCGTGACCTGTGCAGCCTCCTGGAATCGCCTGTTTCATGGCTGGCACATGGTACATTCATGTGTCACACAGCAGGCTTTCATTACCTGCAGGTCAGGCAAGATCTTGGTGCTGATTAGAAGCACACAAACACTGACCTTCCATATTTTTCTTTGTCAAAAGATTCCTTACACTTTTCCAGGGACTGGAGCTGGGACTAACAGGGGGACCTGGCCAGCGACGCAGAATGTTGGCAGGGCCAGACTTATGATGAAACCTCACCTAGGGAGAGGCAGAAGGGTGAAGTTTTGGCTCTTATACAATTTATCTGGAAATAAATCAAGCATTATTTTCTAAACAATGCTGCCATTTCTCAGCAGATATGTGTGGCTAATCAGTCATGCAGGACTGAACTGGCTCAGTCAAAATGGGGTTGGCCTTGGGGCATTAAATGCAATCTCTGTCTGAGAATGACATGGTCTCACTAATTTTAGGCAGTGAAGCTTTTCTAGTTTCTATCAAAGGGCAAGGAAGAACCAATTTACAGAAGACAGGCCACCAGTAGTTAACCTTAGGAGTTACACAGCTTTTCTTGGAAGACTTTCTGCACCTCACTTTCAACTCAACCCATTTGGGGGTCCTGGGTCAAGTCCCCAGCAGTTCCCTACTGCTAAAGATTTATGGAGGAAATTCTACTCATGGAATTATTCTTGCATCCCCCTGCTAAATTCCAGTCCTGTAAGGACAAGTATCTGCAGACTCATACAGTCCCTAATTTTCTATCTTAGTTCACATTTCCTCAGAGCTCTCACTAGTGAAGTGTTTTAATCAGTAAACCAACTCTGTTAATGAAAATGCTACTTAATAAACTATTATTGTAGACTACTATTTCTACTGCTGAAGAGCCTATAGAAGATCTAATTCTTTTCAGAAAAGAGAAGCCCGCTCCAAGATATGAAGCAACCTGTCTGATATATTGTGGGGGAGTAGATAATGAAACCTGAACATCCAGCTCCAACCCATACTCTTTCCTGTATCACATCCCAAATGACACCTTGTCTTAACCAGTGGAAATTTATCACTTGCCAAAAAGGCTTTTAAGAATTCTATCTCTTCGCAGTTCTCCCAATAAGCCATTCTGAACCTAGTCCCAAACCTGCAAGCCTTCAGTGCCCATCCATCATTTACCAAATGATTCTACTTACTTCTTTATCAAAGTCACCAAAACAGTTCCTTGGCTTCCATCCCCTGCATCTCAGACTTTCCATTCTGGCATCATCAATTCCCCTTGGTCTAACCACCCTTTTCTCTTTTCTCACCCTTTTTATGGCCATGGCTGCATCAATTGTGTTTTCTAAAGCAACCTCAAGCCTATTCTGGAATCAGCCTCCTTCCTCTGGGCTAGTAGGGAAGTCATCATCTGTAAATCAAACAGCAACAATGCAGCAGCATTCCTCACCAAATATTACAACCAAGTATCCTGCAATTGACTTTCTTAAGCCCTAGAACCTCACCCATTCCTTGTGATCTGAGTTGCAAAAAAGTCTTCTCTTTAAATTGTTTCTGTACCCCCCTTTTTACCTATATTTGCTATCATTTTACATCCTATTTAGACTCATTCTTTCTCCCATATTCCAGGGATCAGAGCAGGACCCCTGTTCTGAAGGTTTTATTAAACACCCAAACATAGACTATCTAATCTGGGGTGCACATCTAATCTAAATGGTCTCATAGGCATGTCCCTTCACATTGCTGCTAATACCAATAATGACTCTGTCCCCCAGTACTCAGGCCTACACTTCTATTCCAGCCCTTCTTGTGCTCTGTCCTGTCTCAGTGTGTGGGGCTAGTAGTTTGTTGTCTCACTGAAACAGGATAGAGGGCTACTCTGTAGCAACTAATTCCCCAGTACTGTTTCCTTGTTGGTCTGGTGGGATAATGCTAGGACCACTGCACAATGATGCCTGAGGGCTTTTTTTCTATTGAGGTTAACTTTCCAAACATGCATTCTCCCATTGTGAATATAGCTATTTTACTAAATATTTGAGAGGGTGGTACTGATTAATATTCAAAGTTTAGTGGGAGAAATCAAACCTTGAGTTCTCTCCATTGACCCAGATGCACTCTCCTCATGTGTCCTGGCTAAGGCTGTGCAAACACATTCTCTCCATGTGCAACAGCATCATTTTCCATGCCCAAGTGCTCATGTCAGCTGCAGGGGCTCTGCCTCTTTCTCCTTCCACCAGATCCTTTCTCCCCCTTCTCCCTCAGTAATTCCTCTTTTCCAGGAAGACCTCTACTCCAGGAAGGCCTCCATAGACTACTGAATCAACAGAGTTACTATAAAATTCTTTGGTAAAGGTGGTAGCTCTGATACTATTCTAGCAGGAAAGAGACATATAAAGAGTTTACTTAGAAGGAAGGTAGCATTAATTACTTTAGCATTCCCAGGGCCCTGTTAAATAGATAAAAAAAATTACAGTAGGACTGGAAGAAGTATTTATTGAGTAAATAAAGGCATCTTTTTCATCGTCCTTAGTCTGAGTTCAAGCAAACACTAAATGTTCTATTTTCGTTTTATATGTACCACATGCTGATGCCTCGTTGCCTCCTGTTGGAAGACACACACCACAAGCTAATAAATACTTCTTGCTGGCTATGTTCCCTTCCTCCAGCCTGTCTGCCCTCCACACAGAAACAGCTACAGTGTGGGGGCCACCTTGTCCTGTGAATTCAAAAGCAAAACAAAATTATTCAACATTTCTAAAACTAGCATATAAGCTAAAATGGTTTCAAAAGATAGATTGAGACAAATTGAACACTCCCAGGGGCAAAGAATATAGGAAGAGGGAGAAAGCTACTTCTAAATTTGCCCAGGCAAAGCAAGGACAAGGTTTCTAGACCAGTTTCTTTGCTGAAAAAAACACATGATTCCCAATTGTCTTCTGTAAGCTATGCCTCTCTAGTATTCCTGCAACTCTACACGTGTGGGTCAGTATCTACAAGTAACTGCACTTTCAGAGAAGCAAGGTTTGCTGACGGTGCAAACAGCCCGTCTGGAAGCTTGCCAGACATTAAGTCTCTCCTGTGTGCCACATATTGTCCCCAACCCGTCTTCCTCAGCAGGGTTTGTATAAATCATCAGAGTTGTGCTGTGCTTTCCCAAAATGAAAGTAGGAATAACCCCCCTCATGGACTAACCAAGTCTAGTTCTACAGGGGAAGAACAAAAATCTTGAATCCCAACTTGTCTGATTCTGTTTAATTCTGTGCAAGTGTGAGCAGGATGCTAGAGTCATCTAGCATTTGTCTCAATAGAGCAGGAGAAGGAGAGGGGAATCCTTCTTTTTACTCCATAGGGATAAACTTTTAGCCTGCTTGGGTCAAGGGCGTGTTAAATGGAGCACATCTGAGGTCACAACTCCCAGTTTGAAAGTCTTTATCAGACACATCTCACCCATCTGAAGTGCAGTCCTGGACTGATGTGTCCAGGCTAGCTAGAGATACAGAGATACACTGCTGTGGGAGACAGAGCCAACCTCTGACCTCAAGATCCACTCTAGTGAACTATGTACTTCCACATGACAAGATACTTCTTCCAGCTTCTCGATTTTGCATATACAGTTGATCAAAGAGTCTGAGAAGGCAAGCATTCCTGAGCATATAGACTAGGTTAGCATAAAGACCAATAGCATACCCAGTAAACTCTTTCATAAGACTAGCCTAGAATTTGGAAGGGGAACACACAAAGACACAGACACACAGATACACACAGCCTAACCTATAAAGTGTTGAGAAATGAGCAAACAATTGCAGATTTGCAATTGTACTAACACAATTTATACTAACACAATGATATTCTGAAAAGTATGAGTTTGAGATCAGACAGTCCTTAGATACTAGTCATGTTTTCAGCACCTCCAAGCTGCAGGGCTCTGGCAAGTTTATCTACCTTTCATTCTGGCCTCACTGTTTTTAGTTGTAGGATGAGTGTAGTGGTTAGCTCATTCTCAATGGCCTGTTAGTGGTCATCCTGGAGTGAGAGCAGGGGCACCCAACTGTCTAGCTAGCCTGTTTGCCTTCTTCTCCTTTAACTCTCATCTTCTCACAGGATCCTTTGAAGCAGCACACTGTGGTGGTCCTGGCTCCACTTTGAAGTCCAGGTCCAAGGCAGAAACTAGGTTCTTCCTTATACTCCAGGACACCCCTTATGCTCATACTGGGCTGAATTAGTGCAGGTTAAGTGAGAGCTTGAAATGAAAGGGCACGATCTCCCATGCCCTGCTGGCTGCAGGTCCCTTTCTAGTCCTCCCTTGGTCAATTTGGTCAGCTCTAGTGTGACTTAGTCATCCCACCTCTGCTTCCTGGAAGGAGGAGTTAAGGCCTGAGCTGGTCTCTTTGCACCCCACGCCCACATTAGAAAGGCTCCTGTTTACTCTAGTCATGACAGCAGTGTCTATGGCACAGCTCTCAGAAGACATCTGCAGACTCCTTTCCCTGGTCTTTGCTTCTGTTCCCAGGGAGGAAAAGAAGATGTTGACAGCTTCGTGACTTTCTACCTGCCAGCCCTGGAAATCTCTGGGCAGGCACTTCCTTGGTGGGTTAGGGAGGGATCTCAGCCCACTGCAGCCCACTGCTGCCACCCACTGAACAACACCTTTGACTAGCCTGGAATGGGTGGGGGGGATTCTTGGTCAGGCTGGGGAATGCTTTGAACCCGGAGGTTCAAGTGAGTGGAGGGCACTGGATGATGGTGTCTGGGCAATGCTCTCCTCTGTCTGCCTCTGACTGGAAGAACTGAGGTTCTGCTGTCCAGAGCCAGATATGCTGGGGCCAAATAGGAAGGAGCCCGCCCCGTCTTTCAGCAGCCTCCGCAGACCCCGAGGCTGCTCAGAGTAGCCTGCAAGCTGCCCAGCTTGCCACCCCATACGGGCAGCCTGGTGCTGCACTGCAGGCAAAGCTTCTGGGGGTGCAGAGTAGCACCCACGAGAAGGCAGCCCCCGAAGCCAGGCAGTCTGAGGTCAAAGAATCAGCCCCCGCATCTTTGAGGGGGCCAGGACCCCGCATCAGTCTCCCCTTCCTGCCCCCCGTCAGCCTTTACCTTCCACTTTGGTGAGGGTAAGGACTGGACTGTTGCAGGCGCTGAGCGGGGCCACCCGGGCCGAGTGCTTCTTCATGGTGAGCCGTCAGCCTGCAGGAGCGCCAAGGCTAATAATCACCTACATCCTGGGGCCGGCAGGAGCGCGCCTCTCGGTCCGGTGGCCTGCTCCGAGGAGGAGCTCAAGGGGCCCGCGGCTCCGGGCCTGCCTCCCCGGCTGCCCGCGGTGCTCCCGTCCCCGCGCTGGCTGGCTCACTGCAGCGGCCGCCCCTCGGTACACATCTTCCCTGGCCGCGCAGCTACTCCGCACGCGAGCGCACAGCCTCCCGCTCCGAGGTTGCTGCAAACTCCAACGTCATGTGCAAGTGCGCACCCCACTCCAACCCCACCAGTTCACCTGCCCCGCCCCCCCATTCCACCCTCCACCCCCTGCCCTGGGATGCCCAGCCCCGCAGCCTCCTCAATACTCTAGTCCTGGCAGCTGGTTCCAACTTTGGCAGCAAATAAGCCACCATGTGACCCAGCCAGCACCTTGAAGGGGGAGACTTGGAAACTTCTAACACTGACTTCAAACACTGAGTTTCAAAAGGCCTTTGGACTTGGGATGGTGAGTTGACTTTTCCCTGTGCCCAGTCTCTGAAAAAGTCATCAAAAAGGCAATCTCCCAAATGCTCTCTCTTATTCACTTCTTTCAAAGAATCTATGTTTTGACCAGCCTGGTAGATAAGCTCTTTTTAATCTTGGGAAGAAGATGCAAAGTCCACAGAAGCAAAGCAGCTACAAGAAATCAATCTCCGGGAGTTTTTAATTCTGTCCCAGTAACCCAGTCTGCAAATGGTCAAATTCCCAGGGAAGCAGAAAGCTTCATTTCTGGACAGCTCTAAGGTTCTTGCTGCAGCAAACCTGACATTTGCTGCAAGCATCAATCTTATTATTCTCAAGTAGATATAATGGGAAGCTACTGGCCATTCATGACTTAGTGGCCAATAATGTGTTAAATAAGCAGTGATGCCTATTGCATCATTATTAGTACTGGCCTGGGAAATCCCTGAATTACTAAAGTCCCAGGGGGCATTTATCCTACACTACTGCATCAGCAATGGAATTCTGCCATTATCCCTGTATATAAGATGAATGAGATTTATGCAGTCTTATAACTACAAGGACGTTATGGGCATCCCATTCACATATGCCCAACCTTCAGCTTCAATTCCAGCTTCCATTGGAAAATGAAAACTCTAAAGTGATTTACAAGGAGAATTTTGTTATCATTAAATCCTGACCCCAAATCTCCAGTCCTATCTGATTTTCTCTCTCAAAGTTGATACTTTTTCAAAATAATGTCCCTTTCATCTATAATAATAACTCGGATTATAACGGCTGAGTGTGATCCTTGAGCAAAAATTTCCCAGAACTTGGTACCTACCATCTATGTATGCAACCTGTATACCCCTGCACTGTGGTAGAAGTGATCCCTAGAAATTTATTTGTCAAGTTCTTAGTACTTGCTCTCTTGAGTAGCTATAAAGAATGGAAAGGTACCTCAGTTAAAACCCAAGGGCTCTGGGGTGAGGGTGATATGGGGGTGCTTCCTCATTTCTTTATGCAAAGATTGAGCTTCCCTGCAGAGCCCTCTAGTGGCTACCTCCACCTTACAGTTTTTTGAGAGGCACTTGCCCCAAACTCCTAGCAAGAACACAAATCTTAATCTCTTTCTTTTAGTAAAAATTTTTGTGTGGGAGAAAATTTTGGGCCACAATCAGTGATGCTCAGTGCCTACCTTGTTCTGCATTCAGGAAGGGTTCAGGAAACTATATGTGGTGCTAAGGATTTAATCTAGGCCAACTACATATAATTTATGAACCTTTCTTATAGTTTGTACTATATCTCTGATCCCTGCATGAGTACCTTTCACTGCAACATAACATTTCATAAAAACATTTTAGTTGCAAAATTTTATTATCAAACAGCAGTATCCAATTTGTTGGGGGGTGGGTACCCCAGGAGTTACTCATGGCTTTGCACTCAGTAATTAGTCCTCACTGTGCTTGAAGGACCACATGGGGTGCTGGGGATTGAAACCAGGTTGATGCTTTAGTACACAGCCAACTGGGGTTCTATCCCTAGCACCCTGTATGGCCCCTGAGTCCACCAGAAATTATAATAATTCCTAAGAGCAGAGTCCAGAATAAACCCTGAGCACCACCAAGTGTAGCCTCCAAACCAAAATGGAAATAAAACCCTTTAAAATTTAAGTTACTATTTAAAATTTCCCATTACTTAGTGATGGGGAAACAGGCTAAGAGATTTAAAGACGTATCATAGGATTAGACCAGAAGGTCTTACAATAAGTAAGATATTTGCCTTGCATGCAGCTGACCTGTGTTCAACCCCCCCACACTATATATGGTCTCTTGAGCCCCAGCAGTGATTCCTGAGTGCAGACAGAAGTAAGGCCTGAACAGAATTCAGTGTGTCTTAAAAACCAAAAAAAGAAACAAATTATGGCATTTTAAAAAGCAAAATAAATTAAAAGTGTCACAAGTCTAGAATATTGTTGGCCATAAAAGGAATCTAAGATCAAGTTTGAATTAAAAACTGTACTATTTTTGTATTTTATCAAAGCACCATGATTTATGGAAGTTATTCATTGTTGGGTTTTAGAAATACTATGTTCTAGCACCCATCCCACCATTAGTCTTCTTCCTTCTACCAGGTCTCTCAGGTTCCCTCTCCCAGAAGTTTAGATTTCATGTTTTAAATGTTGTTGACTCTCTGCTTTGAATAATCAGCTAGGCTACTGCTTTATAACATTGATGCACTGGAATTCTCTTTATTCTCTTTGTCCCTGCTTCTATTTGCTCTAATATTCTTTCTTTCTCATTTTCCTTTTTTTTGGGGGGGGGGCACACCCAGAGGCGCTCAGGGATAACTCCTGGCTCTGTGTTCAGAAATCGCTCCTGGCAGGCACTGGGGACCGTATGAGATGTTGGGATTCGAACCAATGTCGGTCCTGGGTCAGCCGCTTGTAAGGCAAATGCCCTACTGCTGCACTCTCTGGCCCCTGCTCTAATATTCTTATAAATATAAGATGCCAAAGTTCTATATCATTTCATGTCAGGTTGAGAATGACAAGAAACCAATTCGCTATTTTCTTTCATTTAGTGTTTCTGACATGCTTCTAACATTCCATCACACCCACTCATTTCCATATAGAAGGTCAAATTTTAGTTTGGGATTCGATCTACTCCAAACTGGTCTGTCCACAGTCAGGTGGGTGACTAGGGAGGTCATACCAAA
>PVKC010018174.1:0-19710 GCA_004027635.1 Crocidura indochinensis
ACTCCTTTGATAACAATATTGCAGAACACAGTGTCTAGGAGAGAAGAGAGAGAAAGAGAGAGAGAAAGAGAGAGGGAAAGAGAGAGAGGGAGGGAGAGAGAGCGAAACTGGGGGCATTGGTGGCAAGAAATGTGCACTGTTGGAAGATGATGCACTTTGATTGTATGACTGAAATTCAATCACGATCAGCTTTGTAACTGTGAAAGAAAAACAGCATCCCAACTCTGTTTTGAACAACTTAGTAACCACAGTGTTTAAATAAAGTAATAATAATAATAAAAAAAGAATTCATCTCTCCCAGGTCCTCTGGAGGTCAGTCAGGTAGCTAAGATTCTTCCTTCCCAGATCTCCTTCCTTTTGCAGTGCTCCTGGGTGTTCTATACCCAACAATCCTTCCTCCTGACATTTAATTAAAACCAAGTTTTACTGGGGTCAGAGAGCTAGTACAGCTGATCATATTGCTTGTCTGGCATGAAGCTGACCCAACTTTGATCCCTGACATCACCTATGGTCCCCTGAACCCTGCCCAGAGTAAGCTCTGAGCACAGCCAGGTGTGGCCCCCAAATAAAAAAAATTTAAATTAAATATGACTTAAATGTTGAATGTTTTATTATGGCAAAATTTACAAAGCATATAATTTACTGTGAAATCGACTGGGACTGGTAATGAACATTTTCATATACTGGCCATCATTTATCTTCTTCAGCTAAATGTCTATTTATTTCCTCTCCCAAGATCAGAAGGGCTTCTGATTTTTTGTTGATTTTTGTGAATATTTATATCTTGGATATTAACTCTTCAGTATTTTGGATATAAATTCTTTATCTGACTGTTGGATACAACACATTTTTTCCCCCTTTCAGTAGGGTGCCTTTTAACTTTAACTTATGTTTTGTTTTGTTTTTTTTTTTTTTTTGGTTTTTTGGGTCACACCCGGCAGTGCTCAGGGGTTACTCCTGGCTCCATGCTCAGAAATTGCTCCTGGCAGGCACGGGGGACCACGTGGGGCACCGGGATTCGAACCGATGACCTTTTGCATGAAAGGCAAACGCCTTACCTCCATGCTATCTCCCGGACCCCTTATGTTTCTTTTGTTATGCAGAAACTTTTACTTTTCATGTAATACCATTTGTTTATGTTTCTGTTGCCTTTGCCAATGAAATTACATCATTGATAACACCTCTGAGATCCAGGACTTGGAGCATTCTGCCTTTGTTTTCTTCAACATATTTTATAGATTCTGATCTAATCTTAAGGTCTTTGATCTACTTTCAAATGATTTTGTATAACATGTGAGATACAGATCCAGCTTTCCTTTTTCGCTTGTGGTAATCCAGTTTTCCCAGCACTATTTGTTGGAGAAGCTATCTTCACTGAATTTTATCTAGCCAATTCCTTTTAAAAATTATGTTGGCATAAATATGAAAGTTCTTCTCCTTTAACTCATTGATCAGGAAAAACCAAAACAAGACGTCAATGAGATACCATCTTACACGAGTGAGAATGGCATATATACAAAAGACCAGACCAATCTGTGTTGGTAGTGATGTGGTAAAAAAAAGACCTCATTGGGTTGGAAAGATAGTATGGCATGGAAGGTGTTTGCTTTGCACACAGTCAACCGTGTTTTTCTCAAACACTCAATATGATCCCCCGAGTCCCACCAGGCATGATCCCTGAGCACAGCTCTAGGTATAAGTCCTGACTACAGCCAGATGTTGCCCAGAACTTATATATTTACGGTAGAAATGTTGTCTGCTTCAATCTCCCTATGGAAAACAGTAAGATTTACCAAAAAAACTAAGAATAGAGCTTTTAGTATCTATCCCAAAGACACAAATTGAAAGTACATAAGCACACTATTGTTCTTTGCAGCACTTAGTACAATTGCTAGGATATTAAATCAACCCAGATGTTCAATGAAAGATATATACACACATATAGCATACACACATATATACATATATACATGTGTATATACGTGTATATATATGTGCATACTATACATATATGAATATGTATATGTGCTCATATATATGTGGCTCGTGCTATGTGGTTGCAAGGAAGAATGAAATGACACAGTTGGTTGCAACCTAAATGGAACTGAAGGATCTCACGTTAACTGAACTAAGTCAGAAGAACAAGGATAAGTATTGTTATTCTCACCAATATGTCACATATAGAATAACATGACAAGAAAACACAAGGTACTAAGTATGGGTAAACTCCTGATCTTAAATTACAGAGGGTCAAGGGCCAAAGAAGAAGAGAAATGGAAAGGGGAAGTAAGGAGTGGAT
The DNA here is from genome assembly GCA_004027635.1 of Crocidura indochinensis. Taxonomy (NCBI): domain Eukaryota; kingdom Metazoa; phylum Chordata; class Mammalia; order Eulipotyphla; family Soricidae; genus Crocidura; species Crocidura indochinensis. Next base: position 2,300 of record PVKC010018174.1, read on the forward strand.
CAGAGGTAACAGGGCCAGGGATCATGGCCTTCAGGTACATGGGTGGTGTAGAGGTATGACATAGGTATATATGTCTAGGCCATAGAGAACCATCAATATTCTAAGCGTGGTACTCATCCCACAATAATTAATCTTGAAAAATGTGCCTGTTAAAGAGCAGACTGAGCTTTAGAGGGAACTTGGGGACAGTAGTAGAAGGAAGTCGACACTGGTGGTAGGTTTGGTGTCAAAGGCCTGAAACATTGTATGTCTGAAATGCAATTATGGACACATCTGAAAGTAACAGTGCCTAAATAAATAATTTTATTTGAACAACAAAAATATTTATGATACTCAGAGACTACAGAGATGAGAGCTGGAAGGACTGGCTCACTACCCCAGAGTGGTGAGTTCAGTTAGAGAAATAACTACGGGGCCCGGGAGATAGCATGGAGGTAAGGCATTTGCCTTTCATGCAAAAGGTCATCGGTTCGAATCCCGGTGCCCCACATGGTCCCCCGTGCCTGCCAGGAGCAATTTCTGAGCATGGAGCCAGGAGTAACCCCTGAGCACTGCCAGGTGTGACCCAAAAACAAAAACAAAAACAAAAAACAAAAACAAAAAGAAATAACTACACTGACAACTATCATGACAATGGTAGTGAGAGAGAGAAATAGAACACCTGTCTTGAAGATAGGCAGAGGGTCGAGGGGGAAGACGGAGTTGGGAGCATTGGTGGTGGGAAGGTTGCACTGGTGAAGAGGGTTTTCTTTTTTTATAACTGAGACCCATGTAATCATGGTGCTTAAATTAAGATATCAATAAAAAATTTAACAAAAAGTAAAATCTAATGGCACCAAAATGCATCCAGGTTGTTGCACTGCCATTCCTATCCACCATATTCAGAATTCCTTAATCTTTCCAACTGAAAGTCTATACCTATAAGATACTCATCCTTTGTTCTCTCCTCCTCTGGCAGCCAACATTTCTTTTTATATCAGTGGACCTGACTCTTCTAGATACTATCATAGTAACAGAATGACTAATATCTTCTGTATGATTCATTTAATTAACTTATACTCAAGGTCATATAATATTCATATTATAGCATGTGTCAAAATTTCCTTCCTTCTGAAGGCTGCATGGTAGTCCTTAGGAGATAGAGACCATGCCTTATTCACTCAATTATCTTTTGATACTCTTTCCCCTTTGTGAATAGTATTACAATGGACATTTCATATAATAATGACTGCTCAAGACCTTCCCTGCTTAACATAGTACTGGAAGTCCTTGCTATAGTGATTAGGCAAGAAAAAGATATCAAGGGAATCCAGACAGGAAAGGAAGAGGTCAAGCTCTCATTGTTTGCAGATGACATAATACTCTACTTAGAAAACCTTGAACTCTACCAAAAGACCTTCCCTGCTTTAAATTCTTTAGGGGTACATGCCAGACATGGAATTGAGAGATCAGATAGCAATTCATTGTTTATTTTTGATTAGTTTCCACACTGTTTTCCATATCAGGGGCACCATTTTACATGTCTAACCACAAAGTTCAAGGGTTTCATTTTCCCCCATATTCTCACAAACACTTGATGTTTTCTAATTTTTTAAAGAAATATTAACCTGATGGGTATGAGTGCTTGCTCTGGGTAAGGACCTCCCTGTGAACTATGGTAAGCCCCAGGAATCCTGGGGAAACTGGAAACTGGAAAAAAACCGAAGAGCCGTTAGTTTCTGTCTGAGAAAATTCTAGTGAAACTTTGCTCTGTAAGCACAGGCAGATATGAAGCTTTCTTTTTCTTTTTCTTTCTTAGAGTGACATGTTTAACAAATATTTAATGAGCAATTACAATATATTAAAAATAAACCCTCAATTCAGACTATGAAAGCCATTAAAGTAAAAATTAGAAAGAATAGCAGCATTATTGTTGAAAATATGACACCTTAGTAAATTGCTCCCAAAATCATATTTCCTTTTATTATTATTTTATTTTGATTTAAAAAAAATTTTAAACACTGTGATTACAAACATGTTTCTGAGCACCAGCAAACTCAGATTCTCTTAGGCCATTTCCTAGCCAAGTGCTCAGCTCATAGTCAGAGGGAGGTGTTGTAGGTCACAGTGTTTTAGCCCTGTCTTTGAGGTCTTACTCCTGGTTCTGTACTCATGGATCATTCCTGGCAGTGCTGAGTGGACCGTCTGTGGTGACAGGGATTGTACTACCCAGGTCAGCTCCATGCAAGGCATGTGCCTGATCCGCCCACTCTACTATCTTTCCAGTCTGAGAACCTCTCCATTCTTTTTATTATTATTATTATTGTTATTATTAATGTTATTATTAATAATAGTAATATCTTTATTTAAACACCTTGATTACAAACATGATTGTAGTTGAGTTTCAGTCATGTAAAGAATACCCCCCCCCCTTCACTAGTGCAACATTCCCATCACACTCTCCATGCTAAAGAAGAATGGAGGACTGCAAAATGGAAGTGAACTGGCAGACCTCAGAGGGCACAGGGCGAATGTGCCTGGGACTAAATTCAGTTCTCTGACCCGTTCTTCCCCCTCCAATCCCAGGCTAGAGCCAAGATAGCTTCCAGCTTCGGATCTATCTGGAGCGTCATATTTACCAAGGATCACTCTCAGAGGACTTGCTTATTTTTTTCCTTGCCTTCCACCTTTTTGTCTGCTTGCTGTCTGGCAGAGGTTTTGTGGGGATTAATGAGATAAATGGCTTTGGCGTTTGCAAATGTAAGAGGCATTATACTTTATACAAATCATCAGTATTAAATGGCCTATGAGTGTAGAGGGAGAAGCAAATGCTGTTTCTTTTGTCCCACCTTAATGAGAATTGGAGACTTCCAGGAGCAGGACAGAATAGGCCGTGGATGGGTGTTTGTGTGTGTTGTGTCTGTCAAGTGTAAATATGCATGTTGACTCCCTCCCCCTAACACACTGTAGTCCTTTGCCAATGGAAGAATTTTAGTATCTTTTTCTAATAGAGAATCCTTGGAAGCTGGAACACAGTTTTCAAGAATCTCTTACAATTCTCTATTCTGAACCCTCTGAATAGATTTACTGTTTTTTTCTTTTTTCTTTTTTTCTCTTTAAATCTGTCCAGTAGTGCTGATGGGGGCTCAGAGGTACCAATTGGCACTTGGCTTCTCGGTCCATTACTAGGCCTGGAAAAGCCATAAAGTGATACTTGGGCCCAATGACATTGGGATTCACCAAGATTTCACCCTGCATTTCTGGGGTTGGGGTGGGGCTGCAGTCAGTAACAGGCATCCATTTTGGGTCCCTACCCTTACAAAGCTTGAACTCTATGCTTGGAGCTATTGAGCCACTTTTTCTTTTTCTTTTCTTTTTGGTTTTTGGGTCACACTCGACAGTGCTCAGAGGTTACTCCTAACACTACACTCAGAAATAGCTCCTGGCAGGCTCAGGGGACCATATGGGATGCTGGGATTTGAACCACTGTCCTTCTGCATGCAAGGCAAATGCCTTACCTCCATGCTATCTCTCCCACCCTGAACCACTTTTCTACCATTGGTCACCCTGCATTTTGAGTGTGAGACATAGCATTTTTTAATTTTTTAATAAATATCTTTATTTAAGCACTAGAATAGAGGGCATTGGAGGTGGGAATGTTGCACTGGTGAAGGGGGGTGCTTTTTATATATAACTAAAACCCAACTGCAAACATACTTGCAATCATGGTGCATTTTAATAATTTTTTATTATTAATTTTTTGGCCACACTTGGTTGTGCTCCACTCCTTGGGGAGGCTTGGAGGAAGGGCTATGGGTTGTGGGGTATCGAACATGGATTGGCTGCATGCACGGTAAGTGCCTTACATGTGGTACCATCTCCCATAGCATTTGTTTGAGAGATTTTTTTACTTAATATGGAGTAATACATGCATATATATTTTTAAATATCTTTCATCTTTGTATTTCACTGAACTAAAGAAAATGAGGTGCTGTTTTTTGGTGTCCTGTGATTTTATCTCTTGGGTCTCTGGAATAAATCCTGTTAAGATTCTTTTTATTGGGCTTGTACTTTCACCCATGTACCTTAGTTAGTCTTTACGATTGTGCTGTGAAGAACATGCTGTATTTTCTGTCTCATATATTCAGGCTCAGAGCTACATTTGCCACAGATACTAGACAGTCTAACTAGGAGTGTGAGTGGTGGCAGACCAGGGTCGGGATTCTATCGTGGGAGTGTGTGAGGCTAGAGGAAAGCCACTTCCTCTCTCTGATGTCAAGTTCTGTCCTGGGATCTTGGCATGGGTTGTGGCCCAGGAAGCATCTATATTTCTCCAACCGAGGTCTGAACCTGTGTGTCCTAAACAGGGCTCTGTTGCTTTCTGACCTCAGCAAGTACCCATTCATCCCTCCTGGAGCTAAGATGACATTAAATAAAATTCTGGGGCCCGGGAGATAGCATGGAGGTAAGGTGTTTGCCTTTCATGCAAAAGGGCATCGGTTCGAATCCCGGTGCCCCATATGGTCCCCTGTGCCTGCCAGGAGCAATTTCTGAGCATGGAGCCAGGAGTAACCCCTGAGCACTGCCGGGTGTGACCCAAACACCAAATAAAATTCTTGCCCCAAATCCCAGTGACCTAGATGGGAAGCATCTAGCTTATGCATCCTGGTTCATCTTCAAATCATGCATTTCTCCCTTTGAGGCACTATGATTTAAAGTACTACTGCTCTTATTAGGGTTTAGTGCTTATGTTGTTCCAACATCACACCTCCACCAGAGTGTTCACTTCTCTCTCAACCATCACTGTCTCTACCCTTGCTAAGCTCAGTTATGTAAATCAGTTCTGTTGTCTCTGATCATTTGTTTTCCTTATATTATGTTTCTTTATATCCTATTTATAAGAGACACCATTCTGTATCTATCCCTCCCCATCTGTCTGATTCCTCCCAGCATATACTCTCCAATTTCATCCATGTAGTGAAAAATTGTATAATTCCATTTTCCTAATCCTCAGGATAGCTACTTTTGCTTAAAGAATACCAGAATTACAAATTTTTCTTTATCTTGACTATAGTACTTGAATTCAGTAGTTAGGGATTCTATGGAGGTGTGAGTTGGATTTTCATAAACTTCATGTTTTTCTGATGTTGCTGTACATGCCTGCGTTTCCCTGTTGTGTGGAGGTTGGGAGGAAGGGGCTATAAGCGTGTGGGTAGGTGGAGTCAGTTTGTAATCTCTCTATCCCCCAGTTTCTCTCCTTACCCTTAATCCAGAATGGGTCTGTCAGCAGTTGAACAAAACTTTAACCCTGATCTGGCTAGCAATCATTTTGGAAATATGCATCAACAATAAAATGAAGCCAGAACTTTTCCTCTTTTTGATTACCAAGGAATTACTTATTGTACAGAATTGGAAAAAGTATCAAGTATTTTTATTGGGGACTATTTATGAACATTTTTCCGGTTGTGCAATCATTGGATCATTACGACAGTGCTGTGTGTTTGTCCTTGCTGGTATCTCTACTTCACGTATAAGAACAGAGGTGGAACCCTGCAGTAGTTAGTGGAACTGGAAATGAGTCCCCGCTTTGTTCTGATTGCTAGACTGATTGGCTTCTCTGAAAAGGTGTTAACCTGACATGTAAGGTGGCCACCAATAATATTCTTATGCATTCTTTTAGCATTCTACAAAAAAAGTCTTATATAGTTGGAGTCTGATTTGGATAGATAGTTCAACAAATTGGAGCACATGCTTTGTTTGCAGGAGGCCTGGGCTCAATTCCTTGGCATCTGAGGCCCCTGAGCATGACCAGGAGTGCCCCAATGATAGAATTGGAAGTATACCCTGACCATTGCTGGTGTCACCACCCCAAACCAACAAGAGCTATCAAAGAGTTGGAGTCCAACTCTGAATGTGTTGGTACCATTATTTTTTTGTTTTTTTGTGCTTCAACGTTGTTTAAAATAGTATTTCCCACGAATATTATTCTTGTGATTTTCTTCAGTTCTATCATGTATAGATGAATGGACTTTCCGAGGGCCACAGAAGTCTTAGTTGACACATTCCTCATAGAATGGGTTTTAGCAGGATTTCTGATAGTCTGTGAGTGTTATTTTTATGGGTGGGCACCAGATACATTATCTTGTCAACATGAAGAATTAGAGTCACTTTTCAGAATAGTTTGAACGCTGGAATTTCTTAGTCTCTCCTTAGATCCCTTAGGTCTGCTAAGTTGATTTCCTGACAGGGTCCCTTAGCTCATACTCTCTGGTGAAGTGAAAAAACTGGGGAAGTTTCCAAAACTCAGCCTCTCTTTCTCAGGCACGGATGGAGGAGCTGCAATGCATGCTTTTCTCTGTGCAAAACAGAAATCTTCATTAAAAGTGTTCCAGGCACTATGATTTAAAACATTGATAATGGCAAGATTTCATGCTAGAAAAGCCATTCTGACACCACACCCTCCACCAGAGAACTAGCTTCCCTTCATATAGCCCAATTTTCCCTCCACCATGTCCTGTTATTTCCCTTTTCAATTAAAATGTTCATCTTAAACCATTTCTCAGTTTCTCTTGCCTTTGAGTATTGTTTCTTTACTATGCCACATATAGAACAGCTAATTCAATGCCTAGTCCTCTTCTTCCGAGTATCTTTACACAGTATATTCTCCAACCGTGTAGCTGAAAAGCACATGATTTTGTCTTTTCAATAGCTTAGTAGTATTCCATTGTGTATATGTACCACAGTTTTCTTATCTAGTCATCTGGTCTTGGATACTTTGGCTCTTTCCAAATTTTGGCTCTAAAAGCAGTGCTGCAATGAACATAGGAGTGCAGATGTTCATTCTGAAAAGAGGTTTTGGAACCAGAACAGAAATCTGGCTCAAGGGTCTGAGGATGTGAGCTCTGATATCCAGAAAGTGATGCCTTTATTGATATGACTGGGCACTTAACAGGCACAAAGTTAAGGAGTTCCTGCTGGCTCCCAAAGGAATCCACTGACATGCTCTATCTAAGTCAGTTGGTGACACTGTGAATAGATGAGTAGTTAAAAGGGCTTACCTGGCACCCACCTGTGCTCAGATACTGAGCAGAGGGTGGGGTCACCGAGCATTCTAAAAGTTGTGCTCCCAAGAAAGTACTTCTGCCAACTAGGAACTGCTGTCTCTGTGTTTTTCTACCAAAAATACAGAATTATAGCAGCAATCGCCTTTATCCATGGAACCAGAAGTTTCAGTGATTCATACTAAGAGAGGTAAAGTCATGGGACAACAACATTTTGAGATACTTACTCATTCATTTAATACATTTTTTTACTGAATATATGCCGTACTCCAGGGAGTCTGGATTCTGGGAAATACGGTGGTGAGAAAAGTAGACAAGAAACTCCTGCATCCTGGGGCTTCCCATCTGGTGGGCAAGTAGAAACAAATATTCACTTAATGCAGGCTAAAGAACACGTGCCATATTGGACAGATACACACATTTAAAAGAGTTGAGCAGCATCGTTTCTATAAACTTCTGCATAGAAATCTTTGAAGACAAAACTAAACTTTGTAAAAGAACTTCCATGAAGCCTATGTGTTTTGAATTCCTACTCTAAGTTCCAACCGCTATGTTAGGATTTCTGAAGCCACAAAGCTGGTTCTTGCACTTAAAGAGATTATGAATTTCTGGGAGAATGAGTAGAGGACCCAAATATGAGAGCCCAGCTCTTCTCAGGGATAAATTAGCAAACAAGAAAATGACCCAGTGCTTGAGTCAAATCAGTGATGGGTCTGGTCACTGTGGTGCCTTTTGAGAACCATTCTCTACTTGCTAACATATGCCAACTGCAGGGTTTGTACTTTCCTAGTCAAGTATCTGCTAATGGCCAGTACTGGATCTATTTTCTTTTTCTTTTTTGTTTACTACAAGGGCCACTTTCATTGAAATTTGAAAAATGTAAATGCCAGCTTACCAGAAATCTGAATCAGCCCACAACTGAGTCTTGTAATGGAGGTATGCCATCAACAACCGGTGACAGGGGTCTCACTGTTCTAATAGTTATTGCTGTCTCTCTTGTTGCTTTGAAATAAATGGAAATAGTATTTTGTTAAGGTTGAAATTTCTCCTTTGTGTCTGGAGACTATGGCTTAGCATATGCTTTTATTGGACTTCTGCTTGCTTCTCTCCATTTTGTTCTCAGATGTCAATATGACCTTGAGTGCCACACTGGGGGAGGGGAGATAGTTTTATTATTAGCATCCTCTAGCCAAGGTAATTTTGGCTTTCAGTCTTCTGCAGATGGAGGCTCATTTACTTCCAGTGGGAGTCCTGTCTAGGATTTCTATTCCCCATGCCATCTTTTTGACTAGCTGCCCTAGGGAGAATAGGGAAAGGGTTTAGTTAGCTGGCATTCATACCGTAGCAGGTATGAATGCTGATAGCTGTTCCCTTCTTACAGTTGACTCTGGCTTTTGAAATGCTCTTGGAACTCTGTCCTTGACCTGATCATAGAGGTGGTATATAGAATTATGAAAATGCTCATTTTCTATATAGTTCAGCACCTGAACTACAAAGTTAGGGCAAAGGTCCTAGATGTCACTGGTTCCTCACTGTCTGTTTGGGAATATATCTGCCTCTTGTAATGATATGCTCACTCTAAGCTTATCTACAATGAGCTGAGTTTATGCCAGGGCAGAGGAGCATAAAGCAAGAGTTATCACAAAGGAGCCAGGAAACAGTCCTGGAAACGAAATGAGAAAGGGACATGAAATAGAGTGCAACCCAACAAGCTCTAAAGACCCTGTGGATGCCCCCTCTAGGTGAGAGGTCTTGATTGCCTCTTAGGATGGGGAAAAGAAATGTCATCTTTCCCATATGCCAATGAGAATGTTAGTATGCGTTTCAATTCTATGTCTTGGAAGTTAACCCTTTGTCAGTTGAGGGATGAGCAAATAATTCCTCCCAGTCTGTGGGGGTGAATATGAGAATATGAAAGCTGGTCTTCAGTAGGAAATATGCCACTTGGGGTGTAGGGGAGTAGGACAGGGAAAGGGTAACAACAATGGTAGAGGAAAGTGTCCAACTAGGAGAAGGTGGAGCTGAAAGGTGGTAAGTGTTATACATGAAATCCTATCAGTAACAGCACTCTAAACCACAGTACAAAAACTTGCAAAATAAAATAAGATGCCTCTTATAGAGGTATACTGGTGGGTGGGAGACAAGTGTGTGTGTGTGTATGTGTGTATGTGTGTGTGTATGTCTGTGTGTCTGTGTGTTTGTGCGTAGAGAATCAGGGTGTATTGTTGGAGAGAAGTGGCACTGGTGAAGTGATTGGTGCTAAAACATTATATACCTTAAATTCAGTTATGAATAACTTTGCAATTTCATCGTAACTAAATAAAATAAAAATAAAAGAGTATTGGCCTTTTCAAAAGAGACTTTTGGTTTCTCTGTTGTTTGTTGGGTCTTAGAATCTCTTATGCTTTAGTTACATATTATTTTTACTCTGGGCCTTTATTTTCTGATCAGAAAACCCACCCTCTCATCAGCATATGAATCAGTCCTTGATTGCCTTTTCCTTAAAAAGTTCTTTTCTGAATTAGAATTAAGTGCTTTATTAATACATTTTCTCATTCCTTACACCTATTTCTCTCCCCCTGCTATACACTATGATTTCTTAATACAGACCTGTGATGTCCAATATTGTAATCACTGAGCACCTGGAGGTATTTAAATGTAAGTTAGTTGAAATTAAATAAGATTTGAAATATAGTTCCTCAGTCATATTGGCTACATTTCAATGTAAATAGCCAGAATGATTAACAGCTGCCATATTGGACACCAAGAATTATAGAACATCTTCTTCATTGTTGAGGACCTACTGGACATTACCCCATGAGCCCATGCTCTCAGTCAAGGTCCAAGTCTACCAGAGACAGTGCTGTGTCATTTTCAGAAGAAGGAAATTTAATATAGAAAGGTACAAAGTAGTTGGAGGTAGACCTGTCTGAGTCTCCAGATATAATTCTTAAAATAATGTTGTAGAACAATACAGTCAGAAGAAAGGAAACTGGGGAGCTGGACTTCACTGTACTGAGCACTGGGGGGCTCAGGAGGCTCAGCTAGAATCTGGTCTTCCCTGCAGTGTTCCTAGAACCTTTTAGGGTTCCAGGAATTCCATCTGACTGAGTTCCATTTCCATCTTGAGTTGGCCAAGGCCAGTCTCAGTATCAGGGAGCAGAGCTGTATGGGAATTGGAAATGGGATCTCAAAGGTCTCTGACCACTGCTTATAGGAAAGCCTGATGGAAGAGGTTGGAAGAGCCATGGAATCAGAACCCAGCCTGTCACTTGTGCCAGGTGGTGCTAAACCAGACAAGATCCTTCTGTGAATGGGTTCCTATGGGCTTTTGATGAGGACCATAAGGAAGGTTGGGAATTGAACTGGGATCAACTGCATGCAAGGCAAGTGTCCTACCCATTTTACTATTGCTCTGGCTCAAGGTGTTTAGGACTTTAGGAGGAAGCCTACTGATAGGCATCTTCATTTTGGTGAACTGTAGCTTGTTGCTTTCCATAAATCATTCTGAGTTATATTTGTGTATACATGGCATGTCCTAGTTATCTCTTTGGCTATGGTTGCTGACACTGAGACTAAATAGGGGGACGGAATTGTCAAAGTAGGTTTGCTACTCCATATTTTTCCCCATATGTGGCTTGCTTGGGGGTCCCTTTATGCTGCCAGAGGGATTGAGGAATCACTGTTCAAACAATATGGAGGAGAGGTGGGAAGCATGCTGAAGAAGTATTTTGAGTTTTGTTTAATGGGGGATATCAAAGTTTTGAGAATCATTTAGCCTCAATATGATAAAAATCATTGACCATGTTGAGAATCCACGTTGGAATATGCAACATCTCTGCAGCAAACCTAACACCAGACAGATACAAGAGTGGGTGTCAAAACACCATGGATCAGGCCCATGGAAGGCCGAGAAGAGTGAATGAAGTGGACTGAGTCAGCATATGCAGGTTTTGTGAGCTGGAACCAAGTCTGGGTCTTGAGAGATTTCATTCGAATGACAGATCTTGATGTATGATGTGTATTTCTAAAAGGTCATCCTGGCTTCTGCATGGAGATCAGGTTGTGAATGGAGAAGAGATGTGAGAAAAATGTCAGGGGTTCCTGCAACATTCTGGGAAAGAATTGGATGGTGACCTGCTTGGGGATCATGGCAGGGGAGATGGAAATCACTGTTCATCACTTTTTTTCAGAAATTCCCCACCAGCTCATATCCCTTACCCCAAAATATAGGTTAGAAGAGCCCGAATAAGCCCATTCTTTAAGGCATATGTCAGTTGACTTGACACCAGAGTGCTTTTAAAGTTTACCTGCTGTTCACATCTTAGCATGGCATCTTGATCACAAACAGATCTAACCGGTTAGGAGCATATTCTGGGGGATGGCCCTGATCAGGTGCATGAAAAAAGAGGGGATAAAATAGTAAAAATTTGGAATGCCAAAGCAATAGGATGGCAGACAGGACACTTGCCTTGCCTGTGGCTGACTCAGTTTTCATCCTTAGCAGCAGATGTGATCCTCTGAGCCTCATCAGAAGTAATCTCTGAGCAGAGAGCCAGAAATGAGTGTTGAGCACCATTGGGTGTGTCTTTGTGGCATTGTAAATTGTTTGCTGAATCCTACCAGGGTTGATCCCGGAGTGTATAACCAGGAGTAAGCCCTAAATAATACTTGATGTGACCCATAGTACATCCCCTTCAAACTTTTTTTGATTGCTTACTATCTTATACAGCCATACACTAATAGATACGTCTTCATAGGGGTCTCAGGAAACAGGCTCATCTTGTCCTTCTTCTTTTGGTGGAACAGAGAGGTGTTGAGAACAATCAATTTGTGTTGAGCTTTTGTTATTGTCCTGGTCTCTCTGAAAAACCCTGGAGCCCACTGTCTGGTCTCCAGGATGAAGGAGTCTTTAGGGGATGTTCTGATAAACAAGAACTATTTTCTCATGCCCAGGAAGCCACTGCCACGGCGGGCACCCCCAATTTGTGTGGGGTCAGGCTGCTAAACACTGTTTTGGGACCTTCTCTGAGATCAAAGCATTGGTGGAAAGAGTTTAGAAAGGCAAGAGCCAGAGCAGACTTAAATGGTGGCATCTTTTCAGCTGGCAGCCAGGACACAGGGCTTTGAATCAGCTTTCTAATTTGAAAATTGGTCTCTTTGCATTGGGTAGTTATTTCGTGCTAACAAAAGCCCTCAGGGACACAATGCCACATGCCCTTCCCCTGTGGTCCTGCTGGGGATTCGGCAATGTGTCTGAGATGGGGGTTTTCCATGGTTGGGGGTCTTGGATGTCTGAGTCCCTTGTGCGGGTCTTGGGAGGATGACTGGGTGAGCAGAAGTGAAGTCAGACTTTGGGGTCTTGTCCCTACTGGCAGCCTAGTGCAGGGAGCGCAGCTATGGCACCTGCATCTTACTTTGTTTGCTGTGGCTATGCCAGTCGCCATGTCCCCACACCGTAGCCATGCTCAGAGCCGCCAGAACCCAAATACTGAAGGTTGTTTTCTTGTCCTTTGGCTGGGGAGAGGTTGACATTCCACTTTTCCCCACGGGCTTTCTCGTATGTGCTTTCTCCAGATGGTGTGCTCTGAGACGTTTTCATGCTCTGGGAACTGGTTCACGATATAAATAAGGTCACTGTGGCACACACCGCTCCAATGTTAGTCTTCTCTGATGTGACTCTCAGAGTTCAGCTCCGTAGGGTGAGGTGGGGGGGCATCTTGTTCTCATAAGCCTTGATTGCCATGCCTGGGGGTGCACAGGGCAACCCCCACACAGCCTTTCCCAGGCCAAGCATGTGTCCCTGTGCTAGAGCTTCCGGCTTCCTCCTCAAGCATGGTCCAGATGCCCTTGGGGTTGTTTGGTTAAAGGAGCTGGGAAATGGTCTGAGAGGGGAAGTGAGGACACGGAGGAGAGTTTGAAGACTCATCTTGAGATGAAGGCCTTCGCTGCTGAGGGCTTCTGGAAACAGATAGTTGGGGTCAGGAGAGGCGAAGGCAGCGGAGACTTCTTGCTACTTTTATGTGTGTGGAGGGATGGGGCAGTGAGTCCGGGAACTGAAAGGGATTTAAAGGTATTTTCAGTGCTAAACTGATAGTCTAGGAAGGAGACATAGCCCAGATTGGACAGTTCACTAGACTGTTTTAAATTCAATCCCTCCAGGCCTGCAGAGAAAGTGCAGTAGTTTAGTGTGAAATGGTGGACTGTGCATTCCATAATCCCCAGAGATGTAGAGCGATCCCCATGCCCAAGTCTGGGTAGGACAAGAGAGGCAGGTCCAGAAGCAATTCTGACTCAGGAAATAATCCACACACGGTTGGGAAGGAATAGCAGGCCAGAAACTCACACCACAAGCTGTTCATCCACAGCCAGTTGTTCCACCACGTGGAATCACAAGCCAAGATGGCAGCCCCCTCCAGCCTCCAAAGCAGTCTTTATTGGGAAAAACAAAGCCCACCCCCAAGATAAGGAGGCCATGGTGAAACATCTTTCTAATATGTAAACCAAAGGAATCAATCAATCAAGAGGCATCCAATTAGAAGGTAACAGTTTAGGGTGCAGGCCCAGCTTGTTGCCGACCCCTGTTCAGCCCCCAGCATTCATGACCTCCTGAGTATCACCAAGTGCAGCCTGTGCTATGCTGCCCCTTTGCCCTCCCAACTCCTCTAGAGTGGCCTGTATAATCCCCAGGGACACAGAGCCCAAACAGCACTGATTTCTTAGGGGCCTTGCAAAGAAATAATGACTGGTTGGCCAAGTATGACTGGGAGGGGTCCCCAGACTACCTGAGCAATGCTTGGGTGTCCCCTTGTTTTGGAAATGAATAAATTAAATCTCCTCTACATTAAAAATAGAAATATATATTTGCCACTCTCATTCATTCTGAAAGTACTCAGGAGTTATGCGGGGAGCTGCTGATGGCTCAATAGATCTTATGAAGAGCACTTTAAATATCATGAATGTTCTTGGGGTTCTCACATGTGACTTACTGCCACTTCCAGTCCCCACACAAAGCCAAAGGGGAGTGCTTTGCTCATGCCCACTAGTATGACTGCACACGTGTTGTGTGCATGTGGAATGTGCATGTGAGGTAGCAGGAGACAGACTTCAGGCGTCAAACCCATGCTCTCTACTTGCCACAGAAATCTTCCATTGTCTCACTGGGTGACCTTTTATGAGTCATGCGATCTTTTGTTTGCTCCTGTTAAAAGGAGATCCTCAGACTTGCTGGCTCTTGAAGTAGTTCTGGGGCTTCAGGTACTTTGTTTTTTCTGAATCCTCTCCTGATTTTACCCTCTGGGGTCTTGTAAGAAAGACCCCAGGTAGAGTCTGATTGTGCTGGGGATCTTGTTTATGCTTCAGGCCCAGAGGTGAGTCTGGGGAGGAGAAGGCAGGTCAAGAATGGTTCCTGAGGAGGGCCTGTTTCCTCCACAAGCTGGCATTTTGGTGAATGGACTCTAGTGGGGTGTGGCAGCTGCTGGGTGCAGCTGGGCCAGCAGGAAAGGGAGTGGGGTGAAGGGCATGGATGGTGCCAAGGGAGTCAGCATCAGGTTGGGAGTAGAGCCATGAACTGAATGGAGCAAAGAGGCAATTTTCCAGGTCCCAGAGAATGGGTGGGGCTTGAATGCACCAGGGACCAGATGGCTAGAGTACAGGAACAACTGTCAGGGAACAGGAAGGCAGTGGACCAGCTGGCTCTAGAGAAGAGCCGATGTGCTTATCTCAGTGTCAGACAGAGGTGGTGAATTCATGGCACCTGGAATCCCCTTCCTGGCTCTGTGCACCCATAGGAGCCAATGATCTCTCCTGAGAGATGTTCTTGCCCATTCTTGGCAAAGATCAGAATCTTTGGGTACTGCGTTATGGATGGTGATGGTTGTCCAAAAGCTGGAGTCAGTGTGGAGACTTATTGTCACTGGTGTGATGATGGAAGGTCAGAGCCTTGGCAGTGTGACAGAAATGGCAGCCTAGCCAGGTTAAGCTTCGTGGCAGTTGACAAGCCTTTGCTTTCTGTCACAACCTGGTTCGATTTAATGTAAACCACTGTTTGGCCAAGTCAGAGCCAGAAACAGCTTAGAGATGCTATCAGGCATAACACAGGAGTCCAAAGACATGTATCTGCCTTTGGGATAGTCTTTGGGGGTGAAAATGGTCTGAAGTGCCTGAGATGGGCTATTGGAATAACCGGGCTTCACTTTATTCAGGATAATTCTTCTTTGCTTAAGCTTGCCACTCATGGGCCAGAAGTACCTCTGGATCGGTCCCCTACCCTGACCTGTTCTCTACCCATGTGAGTGGTTCCTTTCTTTCCAATAAAGACCTTGAGTCACCAGGAGAAGCTCTTTTCAGTTTCCATTCCACAGCTAGCCTATCTACCTGCTGGTGTCTTTTGCCAGCTAGTGGAAAGCTTGTGGCTTGTGGTGGACGTTTCCTGAACCCGTTTTATTCTCTTCAACCTTGTGTGAATTAATTGCTATGTTGCCATTGTTTTCAGACCCGTGTGCCCCAATCCCAGAGGATTGGGGCATGATGTTTCTGCTACAAATGGCCATGTGACTCTAGGCTTGTCTCTGTATGAGACAGAGTTGGTGATGGCATGAGAGTTTCTAGACAGTAGGTCAGATTGGGAGCAAAAGTTATCTACATGTCAAATGTAGGAGAATCAGCTCAGCAAGAAGTAAGGAGAGGTGACTAAGAGAGGAACTGAGAGCTTATCTAAGTATTCATGAGTTGTGCTGAGGAAGGGACTTCAAGTTGGTCCCAGGTACCTTCCTGGAAGAACCTTGCATATGCGGAGCAGAAAAAAGGGGTTTGATGGGAAGAAGTGCCTTCAGTGTGAGGAGCACATAATTAGTGGGACTGGCCAGAGTGTCCTAGATGACTTCTGTGACATCTGATTCACTGCCCACAGCCTCATTTCATTCTCGTAGCTTCTCTGGGCCCTTCTGAACCTGCATGTGGATGATTGTCCAGATTCTTTTCTTGGGAGCGTTCAGATTGGAGTCCATACTAAAGTCACCTCTTGGTCAACCTTGTGGGTTTCTCAGGTGAGGCATCCCATCTCAAACACCAAGGTGTATTCACCTAATGCACACAGTGTTCCAGGTCCAATCGTGAAGGCTTTTGCTGGCTGATACCTGTGCTTCAGCATTTGCAAGCTCCCACCTAGACTTCCTTCCTGAGGGTGGTCATCTAGCCCTCTCTTGCAAGACTTGATTACATACAACTCCCTTGTCCCCCAGATGTTTAGTGTGGTCTAGCGGGTTCACCCCAATTGGAATGTTTGACATCAGCAAACACTTTACTGGCTGCTGGTTTTTGAGGAATTCAGCAAGGGTATGACTTGGAGAAGATTTTGACTTAGGGTTCTACCTGGAGATTGCAGTAGGCTGCTGACGAGCCACTGCTGGGTTGAATGGGGTTCTCTTCCTCCTCAACGTGAAGGGTCTCTCCATGTTGGCTCTTTGGGATTTCTCACAACAAGGCAGCTGCAGAGATGTTAATATGCTTTACCTGGTGGCCAACTTTCTCTAAAGCAGTGGTCCTCAAACTACGGCCTGCGGGCCACATATTGCGTTTGTTCCTGTTTTGTTTCTTCACATCAAAGTAAGATGTATGCAGTGTGCATAGGAATTTGTTCAAAATTTTTGTTTTTACTTTAGTCTGGCCCTCCAATGATCTGAGGGACAGTGAACTGGGCCCCTGTTTAAAAAGTTTGAGAACCCCTGCTAGAGCATCATGACACCAGCATAGACTTTGATGATTCGGCTTTGGAAGTCCTATATGGTCACTTCTATTATACTTTGTTGGTCAAAAACAGTTGCTAAAGGCCGATCCCATTCTAGGAAGAGAGGTCTGAGTTCATTTCTCACTTATGCGGGGAAATCATAGGGTTTTATTTCATAATTTAAAGCTGTAACAGCTCCCTTATGTCTAGGTCCCAACTCCAAAATGGGATTGAGGGACTGAGGTACCTAAGCCTAAACTTTTTTTGGTCCAACTCTCTCATTTTACTATACTGCTTCCCTCCCCCCTTGGTATGATAGAGATTTGAATCAACTCATTTATACATTTGTCATTACTGGTTTATACAATGGAGTTTTCATTTGTTTCATTTATTAGTCATTTCTCTTTATCTCCTGAGATTACTCTCATTGCTTTCCTCATCTTCTTCAGCCATTTTATTTAATGGATATTCTTTTGTGCTCACCTATATGTATTCATAGCAGTATGCATTTTAATGTACATTGCATTGAGTATTTATCTTTTATGCATCTTCGCTTTCCTACCGGCATAGTTTTTCCCAGGCCCACACATGCTGTGATATATTCACTGCTTGTCTTGTTCACCTAGAATGAAGCAACGAAAGGA
>PVKC010018175.1:0-19791 GCA_004027635.1 Crocidura indochinensis
ACACTCAGATTTTCCCAGGTGTGTGTGTGTGTGTGTGTGTGTGTGTGTGTGTGTGTGTGTGTGTTAATTTTAAAGAAATTGGCTGCCATAGGTATCACCACTTACATATAAAATAAATGCTATATTTTATTTTTCCTGGTTCTTACAAAGAAACTATGGGTTATTGGCATTTCATGTTCCAAACTAAAAATTTCAGGCCAAAAAATGTGCTTGGGTATATAAGATCTTTATAAAGATCTTTCATTCTCACATACTTGGAAACTTTTTTTTTTTTTCAATTCCTTTGTTTTCATACTGCAGAGCTGGGCTTGCATTGTTATCATTTGCCAGAAACAGGTTGTAGTCCTCAAAACAAGTTTTCCCCTTTTATATTATTGTAGTCAGCTTTAACTTTCCACATGTGTACATCTGGATTATGTAGATATGGGCAATATCCTAGAAGTGGTGCTGCAAGGAGATAGAACCTGGGAGATTGACAGTTTTGCAAATCAGAAACCATAATTTGAACTTTTTTTTTTTTTTTTTGGTTTTTGGGCCACACCCGGTGACACTCAGGGGTTACTCCTGGTTATGCGCTCAGAAGTCGCTCCTGGCTTGGGGGGCCATATGGGAATGGCGGGATCGAACTGAGGTCTGTCCTAGGCTATCGCAGGCAAGGCAGGCACCTTACCTCCAGCGCCACTGCCTGGCCCCCCATAATTTGAACTTTTACTTGGAAGATAAATTCACTTCATCCTTTGTAATCAACCAGCACGCAGGGTTTTGTTTAGAGCAATGAAACTTTGGGGGCAGAAGGTGCTGCACCCAGCCATGTTCAGGGCTTACTCCTGGTTCTGTACGCAGGATCATTCCTCTCAGTGCTCAGGGGACCATATGTAGGGCGGAGGATTGAACTCAGGTTGACCAGATTCACTTGAAAATTACTCCTTTTTAAACACTTGTTCTCCAAAAAAAAAAAAAAAAAAAAAAAAAAAATGGGCCGGGCGGTGGCGCTGGAGGTAAGGTGCCTGCCTTAGGACGGACCGGACCGCGGTTCGATCCCCCGGTTCCCATATGGTCCCCCGTGCCTGCCAGGAGCAACTTCTGAGCGCATAGCCAGGAGTAACCCCTGAGCGTCACTGGGTGTGGCCCAAAAAACCAAAAAAAAAAAAAAAAAAAACACTTGTTCAATCAGCAGGGCAAAATGATTTACACAAGTATCCCCATATCCTGCTGGGATTCGTAATGACTTTTGAGGCTTCCTTGTTAAGTTACCTAGACACACTGGAACCTACACATGTGGACACAATTTCATTTAATGTGCCAGCTAGAAAAAGGCTGTTTTCACTCTGGCTTTACAACTGTGTCTGCTTCTCACCATAGCCATTGGAAAATCCAGAGATTCTTGAGCTTTCCTTTTTATTCGAATCACCTAATGTCTTTCTAATGTTTTTATTTGGGGGGGGGGATAGGGCACATCCGGTGATGCTCAGGGGTTACTCCTGGCTATGTGCTCAGAAATTGCTCCTGGCTTTGGGGGACCATATGGGATGTTAGGGATTGGACCCATGTCCGTCGTGGGTCAGTCGTGTGCAAGGCAAAATGTCCCACCGCTGCGCTATCACTCCAGACCCAGGGAATCTCTTCTATATTAATCTTGGAATAATAAACTTTGGCATATGTCAGAAAGGAATTCACATTTTACAGATGGAGGAACTAATTCTCAGAAAAGTATATCTTAGCGATTAATCTCCGTGTTTAGGTGAGAGCAAATCTTCTGTCTTCTAAACCAGCCTTGCTTAGGGGAACCCTTGCTTCTGTGCCCCAGAAATGGTCAGGATGTTTCCTTAGAGACATCGTTTCCAAGTGATCATTCGCATTTTTAACTATTTGTTTTTATTTTTATTGGTTTTTGGTCCACACCTGACGGCGCTCAGGGGTTACTCCAGGCTCTGTGCTCAAAAATTGCTCCTGGCATGCACAGGGGACCATATAGGATGCCGGGGTTTGAACCATCCGTTCTAGATCGGCCGCTTGCAAGGCAAACTCCCTACCGCTGTGCTATCTCTCCAGCCCCCTCTAGCTGTTTAACAAGTAATTTACTCCAGTGTATGTTATATCAAGGCGAGCAAGTCATAGAACTAATGCAGTTTATGAAACTTAGTGAATGGGCAATTATGTAATCAATTAAAATATGTTCAAAGGTGCTGTAAAAATGTGGAAAGTACTGGCTACCTACTGAGGGTGACACTCATCACCATTCCTTTTAGCAGATATTTGGCAACCATTGAGGTATTTTTAGTTGTAACTACTTAGGAATGTTTGTATCGGTGGGTGGGCACCTAGTAAAGAAGAATAGAGATACTGTTAACGATCATAAAACTGACAGGACAGCCTCCCATTATAATATGTCATCAGGGCTGAGACTGAGAAGCTGGCATATCATCAGCAACAAATTATTCTAGGAACTGGAGAGAGAGTACCATGGGTGATATTTGTTTTGCATGTAGTTGACCTGGGTTCATTCCCCAGTCTCCAGTCTCTAGTCCTGAGCACAAAGCCAGGAGTATGCCAGGATTAAGTGTCCCAAAGATCAAAACATTTATTTTTCTAGAACAGATGATACAAAGGGGCAAACCTTGAAGGTAGTTACAGAAAATTTTATTGAAGAGATAATGATTGGGGTAAAGGGAAGGAGAATTCTCAACAGAAGTCACAATTATAGATGCAACAGCCTTAGATACAGTACATGTGGGCAACATCAGATAGATAGAATGGTGAGCATCAAGGCATGAGAGCTGCATAGGAGCTAGACATTTGGGAAATATATTGAGTTAGAAGAGGAATTCCTGTAAGAAAAGTCACCTGACTCCATGCTGGTTCTTTACAGGTAATTCAGGAGCACAGTCCAGCTTTGTATTTCTGTGAGCAAAACCGCTGAAGAAACAGAAACAGTGGTGCCAGAGAGATAGGACACTGGGTAAGACATTTGCTTTGCATGTGGCCAACCTGGGTTCAATCTCTGGCATCCCATACAGTCTCCTAGCACCACCAGGAGTAATCCCAAAGCACATAGCCGGGAGTAACTCATGAGCATCGCCACCCAGAAGTCCCACAAAAGACCAGAAATGAAGTTTTTCTCATCCTTTTTCCTTTCAAGAAAAATGTTCAAGTCTTTGTTACTTTCTTTATTTTTGTTTTTTCTATTTGGGGGGGACACACACTGTGGTCTATCCTAGGTTAGCATGTGCAAAGTAAACACCCTACTGCCTGCGCCATCGCTCTGGACCCGGAATGCGCCCCCCTTTTTAAATTGAATCACTATAACATACATAGTTAAAACATTTTTTTCCTCCTTCCCCACAGTAAGAGTTAAAAAGTTTTTGATAGTCAAGTTTCAGTTGTACAAGAAGGATTTTCAGGTCTTTGTTACTTTATCAAAATAGAGTCAGGGCTGTTTCAATGGCATATTGAATTTTGTGAGGTGGAATACCTATGAAAGCTAATGTCTCCAATATAAATATGCCTTCTGTACATCTATATTCATTGTAGCGCTTTTCACAATAGCCAGAATCTGGAAACAACCCAGATGCCCGACAACATATGAATGGTTAAAGAAACTGTGGTACATATACACAACGGAATATTATGCAGCTGTCATGAAATTTTCCTATATGTGGATGTACATGGAATCTATTATGCTGAGTGAAATAAATCAGAGGGAGAGACACACATGAAATAGTCTCACTCATCTATAGGATTTAAAAAAATAAAGATATTATTATAATTATACCCAGAGACAATAGAGATGAGAGCTAGAAGGACAGACCCACGATATGAAGCTTACCACAAAGAGTGGTGAGTGCAGTTAGAGAAATAATTATACTAGGGGCCGGAAAGGTGGTGCTAGAGGTAAGGCATCTGCCTTGCAAGTGCTAGCCTAGGACGAACCATGGTTTGATCCCCCGGTGTCCCATATGGTCCCCAAGACAGGGGTGATTTCTGAGCGCATAGCCAGGAGTAATCCCTGAGCGTCAAATGGGCATGGCCCCCAAAAAGAAAAGAAATGACTACACAAACAACTATCATGACAATGGTAATGATAGAGAGAAGTAGAATGCCTGTCTTGAATATAGGCAGGGGTTTGGGGGAGGAAGGGTATGGGGAGCACTGGTGGTGGGAATGTTGTACTGATGAAGGGGGGTGTTCTATTTTTATGACTGAAACCCAACTACAAACATGTTTGTAATCATGGTGCTTAAAGATATTATTATATTAAAAAATCAGACAAGCTAATTTCTCTTTGAAGAGGTTCAACTGGATTATCAGAGTGAAATGAAAGAAAACTGCAAACTCTTTCCCTTTATAAAATAAAATAAAACAGTAAAAAAAAGCTGGCATCTCAACATTGCAATGAGATAATAAATGGGTGAGGTTTGTAGGCAAATTATGTGTATTTCCTCTCATTCACACCTAGTCTAGAAATGGGCACATATGAGCCTTAAGGTAATTATTGCCACTTTAGAAGCCTGAGATATAGTACAGAAGGGAGGGCACTTGCCTGAACCTGACCCAGGTTTGATCCCTGGCATTCCATATGGTTCCCGAGTCTGCCAAGTGTCATTCATGACTTCAGAGTCAAGGGTAACTGCTGAACCATGAACCATGAACACTGCTGATTGTGGCCCCCAAACAAAATCACAAGTAATGCCACCTCCAATCTATTTAACTTGTCTTCCTTTCCCCCACTGACACCCCAAAAAGGATGAGCAAGTAGGCCACACCAAACCAGGTTCTCTTCCTCTTCAGCTAACGATCAAATCAACTGACAAACTGTCACGGAATCATCCAGATTTCACTCTAACCCTGCCCCTTCTCCTTCTGTAATGCTCAGAGTCCATTCTCAGAAAATGAACAGACTCCAGGCTTCTGGCCGAGTGCAGCCTTCCAGTTTCTCTTGAGCTCTGGTCGAGATGCCTGACTCTGTCCCTTGCTGACTCTAATAGGACTTCATGGAGGTGAGATACGCTGTCTAGCTGGGTTAGTTTTCTAGACATAGTGTAAAAACTCATCACATCAGGGGATATGAATTTTAAGACATGAAATAAATTTGGGTCACATTTAGCTTGTGGATGCAATTCTCTTTGCAGAATTGCAGATCACTGAAAATATTGGAAATGATATGTTTGTAAGAAAGTGATGAAACATATCACAAATTTCTGAGAAAAACTAAAATGAATAGTAGCAAAATTTTACTATTCCAATGATCATAAATATTTATTTTTGATGTGAAATTTTATTAAGTCTATCTTGGTTTGTTCATTATATTGTCATATTTTATAGTTAAGTTAAACATTGCAGGCATAGGGGCAACCAGCAGTACTCAGGGCTTACTACTCTTGGCTCTGCTCTCAAGGATCATTCCTGGCGGGGTTGGGAGACCAAATGCAAGAGTGCTTGACCTTCTGTACTACTGTTCTGGCTTCAAATTAAAAATCTTAAACTTGAGTTTCTCAGAACTAGAGATATAGTACAATAGTAGTAAGGTGCTTATCTTGTACACATATGCAACACAGGAATGATTGCCCAGAACAGAACCAGGAGTACACTGCTAAGCATAGTACCTAAACAAAATAAAATAAAACATGTGAGCTGATTTTCTTCAAGATCTTTTTATTTATGCACTCAGAGGTTACTCCTGGCTCTACACTCAGAAATCTCTTCTTGCAGGCTTGGGGGAACTATATGGGATCCTGGGATTCAAACCACCATCCTTCTGCATGCAAGGCAAATGCCCTACCTTCATGCTATCTCTCCACCCCTTCAAGATGTTTTTTAGAACTAAAAAAATGGTAGCTAAAATAAAGGTTGTTGAATTCTGTTTTTTCTTTCTTTCTTTCTGGGCCACATCTGGTGACGCTCAGGGGCTACTCCTGGCTATGCACTCAAAAATCGCTCTTGGCTTGGGGGACCATATGAGATGCCAGGGATCGAACCACAGTCCATCCTAGGTTAGGCAAATGCCCTACTGCTTGTGCCACTGCTTTGGTCCCAAGACAGTTATAGTCTTACAAATGTATTATATCCTCAATTTTTATACAGACAAAGGAAAATATTTAGTCACTATAAGAAAAATAAAAAATCAGACCAGAGTGATGCTCAGGGATGCTCTCAGAGGTTAGTTTTAAACCCTGTTACCATTTGGTCCAAGCACAAAGCCAGAAGTAAACCCTGAATATGACCAAGTTTGGCTCAACATCTACTCCCCTCAAAAGAAAAGAAAATAGTGAAGTTAATTCAAATTCAATAAGAAAACGTGATATATGCATGCATATATATGAGACCTTTGGTTAAAAACTTAAATCTTGTTAATGGAGGTTGAGAATATCAATGATTTGTAGACCTCTTGCCTTGAAGTGAGGCCCTGGGTTCAATCTTCAGCACAGGAGGAGTCCGAGGATGATGATGATGAGGAGGAGGAGTTGGTGGAGGAGTTGGAGGAAGAGGTGGGAGGAGTGGAGGGAGAAGGAAGAAGAGGGAGTCAGAGTCTGGTCTATTAGGAGGCTGGATGTTTTTCAGTTGTAGAACACCCTGAATGTTTAAGATCCTAGGTTAATCTTCAGTAGGCAGCAAATAAATAAGTAAATAAAACTTGGTAGGCAAACATTCTCTTAAATCGCCTTTAATTGGCCATGTTTTCTGCAAGTTTTATCACTTTGTTTGTGGCCACATACTCAGAAATGCCTCCTGAATTCTTCAGAGGATGTGGAGCTGGTTGTCAAATCCAGGCAAAGCATGAACTCCAGCCTCTGGGGCTCTCTCACAGGATGCACAAGTTTTATTTTATACAAAAATTACCGAATATATTGGGGCCCGCGAGGTGGCGCTAGAGGTAAGGTGCCTGCCTTGCCTGCGCTAGCCTTGGATGGACCGCAACTCGATCCCCTGGTGTCCCATATGGTCCCCCAAGCCAGGAGCGACTTCTGAGCGCTTAGCCAGGAGTAACCCCTGAATGTCACTGGGTGTGGTCCCCAAACCAAAAAAAAAAAACAAAAACAAAAACAAAAACAAAAAACAAATCTAAACCCAATCCCATATATATATATCATCTAGAGCAGTGGTCCTCAACCTATGGCCCGAAGGCCACATACTGTATTTGTTCCCATTTTGTTTCTTCACTTCAAAATAAGATATATGCAGTGTGCATAGGAATTTGTTCATAGTTTTTCTTTTTACTATAGTCCGGCCTCTAACGATCTGAGGGACAGTGAACTGGTCCCCTGTTTAAAAAGTTTGAGGACCCTGTAGCGGTGCTCAGGATTATATGTGGTGCTGGAAATTGAACCAGGAAAGGCTGCAACTAAGTAAATCAAGCTCCTTTCCACCTGTACTCTCTGACCTTCTATGCACTAGTCATCTCCTGAGTTGCTAAAGTTGACTTTTTGTTTTATTTTGTTTTTAGGCCAAACCTGGCAATGCTCAGGGATTAATGCTGGCTCTGAGCTTAGGAATTATTCCTGGATGTTCTAAGGGGACCATATGTGGTACCAAGGATCAGAGCCCAGTCAGTTGTGTGTAAGGCAAATACCCTATCAGCTATACTATTACTTCAGTCCCCAAGTTAGACTTTTTTTTTGTCTTTTTTGAACCACACCCAGCAGCACTCAGTAGTTACTCCTGGCTCTGCACTCAGAAATTGCTCCTGGCAGGCTCGGGGGACCATATGAGATGCCGGGATCCGAATCACCATCTGTCCTGGGTTGGATGCATGCAAGGCAAACGTCGTACTGCTGTGCTATCTCTTTGATTTCTTTTTATATGTATCTTTTATACTTCTAAATTTTGAGTGTTTTTTTTTTTTTTGGTTTTTGGGTCACACCCGACAGTGCTCAGGGGTTACTCCTGGCTCCATGCTCAGAAATTGCTTCTGGCAGGCACACGGGACCATATGGGGCACCAGGATTCGAACCGATGACCTTTTGCATGAAAGGCAAATGCCTTACCTCCATGCTATCTCCCAGGCCCCATAAATTTTGAGTGTTTTATGATACTATCTTTTGCTTGTTTTGGGGGGGGGCATACCTCATGTTGCTTAAGAGCTAATCCACTCAGGAGTGACCCACTAAGATTGTTTAAGGAACCAAATGTGAAGCCTGAGATTTGAACTAGGGTCAGTGGAATTCAAGACAAATGTCTTAACCCCCTCATATATTTCCAGCCCCAAATAATGCTATTTTTATTTTTTATTTTTTTGTGGTTTTTGGGTTACACCCAGCAGTGCTCAGGGGTTACTCCTGACTTCCTACTCAGAAATTGCTCCTGGCAGGCACGAGGGACCATATGGGATGCCAGAATTCGAACCGATGACCTTCTGCATGAAAGGCAAACACCTTACCTCCATGCTATCTCTCCGGCCCCTATTTTTATTTTTTAATATTAAAAATATTTTGACTCAGCTATTCTGCAATATATGCTACATGATCTAGCTAAAATACAGAGGTTTTATAATGGCTAAGATTACTTCCTAAATGCTCACAAAAATAGAGACTAGTTTAATAAATTATAATTCAGCAAATATTCTAAAACCCAAGACAAAATAAATAATGAATTCAATGTCTATAGTAATCGGGCAAATGCAGAGTAAAGGCACAGCTTAATACTACTGTATATTCGGGCTGGAGAGATAGCACAGCAGTGTTTGCCTTGCAAGCACACGATCCAGGACCAAAGGTGGTTGGTTCAAATCCTGGTGTCCCATATGGTCCCCCGTGCCTGCCAGGAGCTATTTCTGAGCAGATAGCCAGGAGTAATCCCTGAGCACTGTTGGGTGTGGCCCAAAAAACAAAAACAAAAACAAAACACAAAAAACAACAAAAAACAAACAACAACAAAAATAAAACAAAAAATACTACTGTATATTCACTAGAATTCAGAGAGAACTATGACCAGAAACATAGTGTGATGAACTAGATCACTTTCTTTTCATGCAAGAAGCCCACATTCAACCCCTAATGCTTTTTAGATTCTTGAGCACAACCAGAATGATGACTGAACACAGGAGTTCACTTAAACAATGCAAGATTTAGCCTCAAAACAAACCAAAGATAATAACTAATAGACTATGGGGCTGGAGTGATAGCACAGCTATAGGGCGTTTGCCTTGCATGCTGCTGACCCTGGACCAACTCAGGTTCTATCTCCAGCTCATATAGTTCCCTGAGGTTGCCAGAATCGATTTCTAAGTGTAGCGCCAGGAGTAAACCCTGAGTGCTACTGGGTGTGACCCAAAAATGAAAAACAACAACAATAACAACAACAAAGTTAGTAGAATGTAAGTTCAAAGGAAAACTTCCAACTGATTCAGGAAGAAAGTGAATGGATGGAAGGGTATATAATGAACACATTTCTTTCATTGGGTACACACTTTCTTTCACTTTAAAGCTTAAACAATTTTGGAAATAGAAGCTATGATATTAGAAAACAATGAATTTAAGGGATCATTTTCGAAAGAAACATTGTAGTGTTTTATTCTGGATTTAAGTTCAGTGTAAAATTCTCAGTTTCTTTAGGAATGGTGCACACTATTCTGGACTTCTTTTTTTTTTTTTTTTTTAATTATGCTGTTGAGTTTCCCACATTTGGGGAAATTGCAGGTGTCAACACATCTGGAGTGCAATGGATAAGCCTTGCCCTGGGGAAACCACCTTCGTGATCATGGTATCTCCCCTGCCAGGTAAGTATTATTCTGGACTTCTGAAATGAACGGTAAGAAAGAGAAACTCATTTTAGTTTTTCTTTTCCAAAGATACCTACCAGCTCCACCTCTGAAAAGAATCTGGAAGATTCCACTGAATTGCATGATTCTGACAAGAAACCCTCTAAAGTGCATATACAAGACTTTACTACAGATCTACACTGTTCACTATGTAATGGTTGGTTCCATGAACCACTGATGCTACGTTGTGGTCACAACTTCTGCCAAGCCTGTATCCAAAATTTCTGGAAGCAGAAGACAAGGGAAACATGCTGCCCTGAGTGTAACATGCTATGTTCATATAACAACTGTACATTCAACCTTGTACTAGAGAAGCTGGTAGAGAAAATGAAGAAGCTATCTTTACTCAAGAACCATCCACAATGCCCAGAACATGGAGAGAGCCTGAAACTGTTCAGTAAACCAGATGGGAAACTGATTTGCTTTCAATGCAAAGATGTTCGGCTGTCTGTGGGGCAGTCTAAAGATTTCCTACAGCTCTCTGATGCTGTCCAGTACTTCACGGTAGGTGAACTCTCAGTCGTAAGCAATTCCTTGGCAAGGCTGAAGAAAAATTTTATAAGATTTATTCTCTAGTCCAATCCCACACCTTTAATGCATATGATAATTAACTAATTCAGTGTGCTCAGAATTGTCCATTATGGGAAAGGGGCAGTAAAGAGGTTATTTACCTAAATATTTAATCAAATTTTTACCTATCTCTACCAAGAAAGAACTCTATCAGACACTGTAGTCTATAACTACATTAGATGGATTGAAAGTCTTAACATTTACTCAATTTAAAATGAATAAAATAGAAGCTACCATATTTTCTGGCATATAAGACGACTGGGCATATAAGACAACCCATATGGTCCCCCAAGTCAGGAGCGACTTCTGAGCGCATAGCCAGGAGTAACACCTGAGCGTCACCGGGTGTGGCCCAAAAACAAAACAAAAACAAACAAACAAAAAAGTCATCTTACATGCCGGAAAATATGGCATATAAGATGATAAAATATTAAAAGCTAAATTGGTTGTATCTTGTTTATATTTTAGAGAAGTTTTGAGATTAATTCAATAGTCAGGTGTATCTAAACACACAGAGCCTAACAGAGCAAATATCTTGTTTTCTCACCTAAATAAACCAAACAACTTGTTTTTCCCTTAGACAGAGCACTTATTCTGTTTTCCTCCTAACCTGATTGGCTGAGACACATGATAAATATCCCTTCTCCACCAAATAAATATCCTTCCCCAACAAACAAAGAGTTGTTAGAGATATTCCCCCAGAAGTGACTAGTGAAAGGTTTTTGAATCTGTAAGCTCTTGGGATCCAACTTCACCAGTCTCATTTATAGTCAGGTGGAATATATGGTGAAAGAAAGCTTAAATCAAGAAGTATCTGAAGGGGCTGAGTGGTGGCGCAGCAGTAGGGCGTTTGCTTTGCATGCAACTGACCTAGAACGGATTGTGGTTCAATCCCCCAATGTCCCATATGGCTCCCCGAGCCAGGAGTGATTTCTGAGTGTATAGCCAGGAGTAATCTCTGAGTGCCAACAGGTGTGGCCCCCAAACAAAAGCAAAACAAAACAAAGCAGTTACCTGAATTTAGATTATCAGAAGAAAACAAGTATTCCAATTGAGAACAATGCTAAGTGAAAGTAAAGACCACACAATATGACTAGAATAGAAAGAGCATAAAATTCTATTACCTGGGACTGGAGCAGTGGCGCAAGTGGTAAGGCATCTGCCTTGCCTGCGCTAGCCTAGGATGGACTGCAGTTCGATTCCCAGCGTCCCATAAGGTCCCCAAGCCAGGAGCGATTTCTGAGTGCATGGCCAGGAGTAACCCCTGCATGTCACTGGGTGTGGCCCAAAAACCAACCACCCCCTAATTCTATTACCTTCTTTAAAATCTTGCTATTCACTAATAAGGTGGGTTGTTTATCATTTTCTTCAAAATTCCTGAAAGATATATAAAGAAACTCTATACTAAGAAAAGACAATACCTTTTGTAGGAAAAGCTCACTCCACCATCCCTCACTCCTCCATATACTGGGAGAGAGGTTGCTTTTGTCCCTTACCTCCCAAATCAGCATCAGTTAATTGAACACGGTTTTGTAGGAGAAGCTTACCATTATTCAAAGCCAACTGAAGGCACACCTGGAAGAGCTTCAGTCCCTGAGAGACATGCAGAGCGATGCTATTGAAGCTTACAAGGTGAGAAGAAAGGTAGAAGGGTTATGAGTTATGACTAAAATACCCTGTCTTTGTGACTTCAGCTATGTGGAGAGATATATGTAATATAGATTATATGTCATTAAAGCAAATACACAAAGTGGCAAATGACCTATGAATTTAAGAATAAACACTGTAGGGGATGGAATGATAGCACAGTGGTAGTGTTTGCCTTGCACACTGCTGACCTGGTATGGACCTGTGTTCGATCCCCAGCATCCCATATGGTCCCCCGAGTTGACAGGAGTGATTTCTGAGCTCAGAGCTAGGAGTAACCCCTGAGCACTGCAGGGTGTGACCCAAACCCCCCCTTCCCCCCAAAAAGAATAAATATTGTAGTGGCCATAGTCATAGCACAGCAAGCAGGTAGGGTGCTTGCCTTGCACACAGCTGACCCAGGCTCAATCCCCAGCATTCTCTATGGTACCCTGAGGCCACCAGGAATGATTTCTGAGTGCAGAGCCAGAAGTAACCACTGAGTGCTGCCAGATGTGGCAAAGGAAGGAAGGAAAGAAGGATGGAAGGAAGGAAGGAAGAAGGAAGGACGGAAGGAGGGAGGGAGGGAAGGAAGGAAAGAAGGAGGGAAGGAAGGTGGGAAAGAAGGAAGGCGGGAGGAAGGGATGGTGGGATGGAGGGAAGGAGGAAGGAAGGAAGGAAAGAATAAGCCCTGTAGAATGAAAAGGCAATGAAGTAGGTTCCCAATAGCTATTGTCAGAGAGAACAGATTCACCTTTCTCCCAATATGATGGCCTTTTTTGTTTTAGTTTTAGTTTTTGTTTTTTTTGGTCACACCCAGCTGTGCTCAGGGGTTACTCCTGGTTCTGTGCTCATAAATCACTCCTGGCAGGCTCTGGGGACCATATAAGATGCCAGGACTGCTTGCAAGGCAAATGCTCTACCACTGTGCTATTTATCTGGCCCCTATAATGGCCTTATTTTTTTTGGGGGGGGGGCACACCCAGCATCGCCCAGGGGTTACTCCTGGCTCCATGCTCAAAAATCACTCCTGGCAGGCTCGGGGACCATATGGTATACAGGGATTCGAACCAATAACCTTCTGCACGAAAGGCAAAAAAATGCCTTACCTCCATGCTATCTCTCCGGTCCCCTATATACTGGCCTTTGGATGGTTCATTCACTGGTGACTGTTGAGTAGCTGTGATCTGTCTGATTTTTTTTTAATTTGTATTTGGGCCTCACCTGGCAGTTGGCCAGGTGTTACTTCTGTCTCTACACTTTGGAATTACTCCTGGTGGTGCACAGGAAACTATATAAGATGCTGGGGATCAAACTCGATTCAGTCACATACAAGGCAAACACCCTACCCATTATACTATTTCTCCAGCCCCAGGTATATTTAATCTTTTTTTAGGTATATTTAATCTTTTGAAAAAACAGGAAATATTTCAGAAAAACCTAGAGTACTTTGAGCAGACAAATAGATCACTTCTGAACTAAATTCCCTTAAATTGCTGATTTGTCTCATCTGGTTCTATCTAGCTTCTCTCAAATTAAGTAGGACAGTTGTGTATATTTCAACTTGAGAAGATCTCTAGGAAAACATTAATGATTAGTGACTTGGAAAATAAGTTCCTAGGATAGAAAGTTAACTTGTATATCCTGTTCATTTTGCAAGAGTTCTTAGTTCAGCTATTCCAACCAACTTTCACTCAACAAATATGAAATAGACTAGGCATACCAGACACTATATTAAATTAGGATAGGGGAAAGGTGTGAATGAAATAAATGTACCAATAATAATAAACTATTAACTGATAATTACTATAAATAAATATGTAGGATGCCATAGGAGCATGTAAATGGAGAATATAATCTAGAGACTTGAAAGGGTACTATTGAAATAAGTCACTATTAAAAATTGAGTTATAAAGAAAAAGAAAAAAGAAAAAAATTGAGTTATGTAATTAGCGAGTGAATTGTGTGATGAGAATATTAAGAAAATTGCCTAAGGAGAATATGCTATGAAAAGGAAAGAATCATAAGAAAAAGTTCCAAGACGGGAAGTTAGCTGCTATATTAAACAAAGAGCTAGATCATTTAGGCAAGATGAGACTAAGGAAACAGATATGGGCCTGATCATGAAAGTCCCTTGTAGATAATATTAGTAATGCTGAACTTCATTGAATAATGATAAAAATTATAGGATTTAAACAGGGCATGGTTTTATCTATTTACAAATATATGCCACAGGGCTAGAGCAATAGTACAAGAGGTAGAGTGATTGCATTGCATATGACCAACTAGGGTTTGATTCCTAGCATCTCATATGGTCCACCCAAGCCCTGCAGAAGTGATTCCTGAGCACAGAGTCAGGAGTAAGTCCTGAGATCACTAGATGTGTCCCTAACCACTTGCAAAATTTTTTTATCTGTATATCATAACATTACATGAAAGGGGTGAGAGATGTCAGATAGACAATTGAATATAGAAATGTGGTACATGGGGGCCAGAGAGATAGCACAGCAGTGAAGGCATTTACCTTGCATGTGGCTGTCCTGAGTTTGATCCCCAAGCATCATCAGGAATGATTCCTGAGCTCAGAGCCAGGAGTAACCCCTGAGCACCACCAGGTATGGCCCCAAAAGCAAAACAAGACAAAACAAACAAAATAAATGTGGAACCCAAAAATTAGTCTAGACTGGAAATTAGGTGTTATCATATAGATAAGAGTTAAAGCTATAGGTGAAAAGGATGTTTCCTCAAAAGTAGGTGTAGAATGAGAAGGAAGAAAACCCAGGGCATAAAATCAGTTGTTTTTTTCTTCTTTATCTTGTGGTGGTGGTGGTGTTTTGGAGTGTTTTGGAGTGCAAATAAGATGAAACTAATAAAATTGAGAAATAGTGACAAGAATAGTAAAAAGGAAAATAGAAAAGTATGAGGATAGAATTAAAACGTTTGTTTTGTTTTGGGGTCAAACCCAGTGGCTCAGAGATGAGCCAGCTGATACTACAAGTTTCTCAGTTACTCAACACCCTAAATTTTTTTGTTTGTCTATTTGTTTTTGGGCCACACCTGGCGGTGTTCAGGGCTTACTCCTGGCTCTGCTCTCGGAAAACATTTCTGGCAGTTTTCGGGGGACCATACAGGATGCCACAAATGGAACCTAGATTGGCTGCATGCAAGGCAAGAGCCTTCTTATTCGCTACACTATTTCTCAGGCTCCTTGAAACAATTTTAAGAATGCAATCAGAATGATGAATAATAGAAAAGGTGCTAGATAAGAGTGAACGTGTAGTTGATGGAGAAAATGGAGTCAATAAATAGGTTTCAATGAATTCAAGTAACTGCTACAAGAAGGGCCTCTAAGTAAATGAATATAAACTGACTTTGGAGATGATGCAATGATTGAGAATGATAAAATCTTCAGTCTTTTGGGGCCGGAGCAATATCACAGTGGGGAAAGCCCTTGCCTTGCACGAATCTGACCTGGGTTGAATCCCTGGTAATTCCATATGGCTCCCTGAGTCAAGAATCAGGAGTGATTCTTGAGTGCAGAACCAGGAGTAATCCCTGAGCACTGCCAGGTGTGGTCCAAAATCCAAATAAATAAACCCACAAAACTTCAGTGTGACTTAAAGAACAAGTAGATAAAAATCACTAGAAATGGGACCCGGGAGATAGCATGGAGGTAAGGCATTTGCCTTTCATGCAAAAGGTCATCGGTTCGAATCCCGGTGCCCCATATGGTCCCCGGTGCCTGCCAGGAGCAATTTCTGAGCATGGAGCCAGGAGTAACCCCTGAGCACTGCCGGGTGTGACCCAAAAAAACAAAACAAAAAAAATCACTAGAAATAAGGATATTGGGGGCCGGAGTGATGGCGCAGCGGTAGGGTGCTTGCCTTGCATGCGACCGACCCAGGATGGACTGTGGTTCAATCCCCGGCGCCCCATATGGTCCCCCAAGCCAGGAGTAATCTCTGGGTGCACAATCAGGAGTGACCCCTGAGCATCACCCGGTGTGGCCCCAAAATTAAAAGAAATAAAAAAAGATGAGGATGTTGGGACATGAGTAGTAGCACAATGATAGGAATTTGCACGCGGCCTATCTGAGATGAACCTGGGTTCGGTCCCCAGCATCCCTATGGCCCCCTGAAGATGCAGGAGTGATTTCTGAGCACAGAACCAGGAGTAACCCCTGAGCACCACTGGGTGTGGCCCAAAGACCAAAACAAAAAACAAAAAAAAAAAATTGAGGATGTTGAGAAACTAGTAATATTAACTGGCTCATCCCTGAGGATGTTGTAGTCACCTAAGAAATGAGCTGCAAATGTAGTAGTCATTAACATCAGCCCTTCACACATTGTCTGTCTTCTGCTTCTTTTAAATTGTCTTGGCAGCAGGTATGGCATAGCATAGCTTCTGTTTTAATTCCAAATAAGGACAGTTTGTCTAGCTTCTTTATATTCCCCATCTAATAATATTAGTTGTCCTTTCAGGTGAGGTTGTATTATCATTCATTCTAGAATGTTAGAGTAACCCCACAGATTTATTCACTGAGGCTTCAATACTTCAGTATTGCTATAGGCACCTAGAGACCACATTTGAATATTTCATCCTGCACTAATAACTAGCTGAGAAAGACAGAATAACTGTTCCCAAAAGGCTCCTTTAGAAAGTTTGAATGTTGATACTTGGCAGCCATGTGCATGGATTTCCCATTAAGGTATGTCTCTCAGGATGTGGGATGGCTAATCCTGTAGATTCCAAGTGCTAGTCTCAGTAATTACCATCATGATGAACATGGAGGTTTCTAGGAAAACAAGATGGAGCTGCAGAAGCACATCACCTTGGAGTTTCTAAAGCTGCATCAGTTCCTGCACAGCAGAGAAAAGGTCCTTTTAAGTAAACTCCAAGAAGAGGGGAAAGCCTTAAATGAGGAGATGGAGTTGAATTTGAACCAGCTTCAGGAACAGTGTGTACTAGCCATGGAGATGTTGGCGAGCATCCAAACACGGATCGAACAGCAGAACTCTTTTGACTTTCTCAAAGTAAGTCTCCGTACCAGAGGATTTTATGGCTATGCTAGAGGTGGGAAAAAGGTTTGGAAAAGATGTAGATGACTTTCCCTACGTGGGAGAGAAAATACTATTGTGTTTTTAAATCAGGAGAAAATCAGGAGACTACTTTTGTCCCAGGTTTTGCAGAAATTTTTACTCTCAGTCTCCTAGAAAGTAAAATTCCCTTAATCATATTAAACATATTATTTCTCCATAAGAAATCTGAAGTTTCTCAGAATGAAAATATTCCAACCTAAGTTAAAAAAAATGGGGGGGGGGCATGCCCAGTGACGCTCAGGGGTTACTCCTGGCTATGAGCTCAGAAATTGCTCCTGGACCATATGGAATGCCGGGGGATCGAACTACAGTTTGTCTTAGGCTAGCACCAGCAAGGCAGACGCTTTACTGCTCTGCATCACTGCTCTGGCCCCCTAAGTTAAAATTTTGACTGATCTCAGTACTTACAAACTGATGTATTAAAAGAAGTATTTGTAAATATTTGTTATGGGGCCAGAGAAATAGCATGGAAGTAGGGTGTTTGCCTTGCATGCAGAAGGACGGTGATTCGAATCCTGGCATTCCATCTGGTCCCCCAAGCCTGCCAGGAGTGATTTCTGAGTGTAGAGCCAGGAGTAACTCCTGGATGCTGTCGGGTGTGACTCAAAAACAAACAAAATATTTGTTATGAAACTTAATTTATTTAGAGGTCTTAGCTACTATATCAGCCTTTGGAAGCTTAAAAAGCCAGAACTAGGGCCAGAGAGATAGCATGGAGGTAAGGCATTTGCCTTGCATAAAGAAGGATGGTGGTTTGAATTCTGGCATTCCATATGGTCCCCCGAGCCTGCCAGGAGAGATTTCTGAACGTAGAGCCAGGAGTAACCCCTGAGTGCTTCCAGGTGTGATGCCAAAACCAAAAACAAACAATAAATACTAGAGCAATGTAAGATCTGGGTTAGATGAAGGATGCCAATCAGAAAAGACATGTGCAAGATGAGAGGAGAGATTATGGTAATGAGTGAACCATCTGCAGAGGATCCAGTATTGATGATCTGGTAGTGGGCAGTATTACAAAGAAATTCCTAAAGTTGAAGAATTGATGTCTAGCAATGTTTCTTTTCCCTTTTCTCATTTAGGACATTACATCTCTTCTGGATAGGTAAGTGTTTCCCTATAATATTAATATCCTTCTGTCGGCCTGTGGAGGAAATCTAAGAATACATAATTTATGTTCCTTGCAGCTTGGAGCAAGGAATGAAAGTGCTGACATTCAGAGAGCTTATCTCCAAAAAGCTGAACCCAGGGCAGTACAAGGGTCCTATCCAGTATATGATATGGAGGGAAATGCAATCCACTCTTTCTCCAGGTATCAGTGGGGAGTGATATATGATATAGTCCCCCGTGCCTGCCAGGAACGATTTCTGAGCGTAGAGCCAGGAATAACCTGAGTGCTGCCAGATGTGACCCAAAAACCAAAAACCAAACCAAACCAAACCAAACAAAAAACCCAAACCCAAAAAATCCAAAACACAAAGTTCTGCTGGGAGGAATTTCTTAGCACAGAGCCAGGAGTAACCCCTGAATGATGTTGGGTGTGGCCAAAAACAAACAAAAAAATTCATGCTTCTAGGGCCAGATCGACAGCAAAGAGGTAGGGTGTTTGCCTTGCATGTGGCCAACTCTGGACGAAGTTGTGTTTAATCCTGGTATTTCATATGGTTCTGTGAGCCTGCCATGAGCGATTTCTGAGCACAGAGCCAGCCACCCGGATCTATTCCAGGTAGGCCACTTGCAAGGCAAATGCCCTACCACTGTATTATTTCTCTGGCCCTAGTTAAGTGTTCTTTTGTTGGTATTGTTTGTTGAGATTATAAACTCCTGTGAACTTTTTGCATGGTGTATTCCTACTGGGAAGTCAATAAATTTATGAGGGTATTGCATGGCTGCATAAGTAGCTACGAAGTCCATGACTGGAGATCTGTATAACTGGGCTGATGATCTCATATGGACAGGAGTGGTTTGTGCCATCAGCTGTATAGTATGTCCATGAGTTTTTTTCTGCTAGTTGTGCTTCTCTTTCAAGAGTTAGATGAGTCTGTGGAACAGGCCACTTGTGTAGACATGATGGAAGCCTCTGTATAGTGGGAGTGGCTTCTGGGGCTTCCAGAATTACAGAGGCATGGGGAGGTTGGTGGGGAGGCACCAACCAGGCTCCAAACCAGAGCCAGAGATGTCAGCCACAAAACCAACATACCTGGAATTTTCTCAAAAATACTATAATCAGGGGTCAGAGAGATAGTATGGAGATAGGGTGCTTGCCTTGCATGCATAAAATGGTGGTTTGAATCCTGGTATCCCATATGGTCCCCTGAGCCTGTCAGGAGCAAATTCTTTTTCTTTTTCTTTTTTTTTTCTTTTCAGGGATTACTCCTAGCTCTATGCTCAGAAATCTCTATTGGTAGGCTTTGGGGACCATTTGGGATGCCAGGATTCTAATCACTGTCCTTCTGCATGCAAGGAAAATGCCCTACCTCCATGCTTTCTCTCTGACCCCAGGAGTGATTTTTGAGCAGAGCCAGGAGTAACCGCTGAGCACCGCCGAGTGTGACCCAAAAACCAAAAAAACAAAAACAAAAACAAAAAAAACCTATAATCATTGTGCTCTAAACTTTATGTCAGTTATTTCAGTCTTCTCTGTCTCTAATTTATCCATTTTGTTTTTGCTTAGGTTTACTCAAAACATCTTGAATACCACAGATATAGAATCCCAACTAAAATATTCTCTTTAGAAAGTTTTCT